>JACGAQ010001159.1:0-68860 GCA_014119065.1 Orius insidiosus | reverse complement strand
TCTCGCAACTAATCTTTCCAACTTTTACCAAGTTTTGTTTTTATTATTTACAGACTCTGTTACTCTGAACTTTTCACTCTTTTCTTAGTCCTTAATTGCCTAAATATTTAAACATCATTGACCCCTGTATGGAAATACATGGTATAAATTTGTATGTTAATCCCAGAAAATGTCAGGAGAGAAACTCCATATTTCTTGCATTTAATAACGCGCAATATTGCAAGGAAACCGAGGATTATGTTGGGCGAGGGACGGAAAATTAAATTAGACAAACCCCTGGAATAATCAGACATTTCAAATAATACTGAAGATTTTTTTAATCTAATAAACATCACGTTTTTTTTCAAAGTTACCGTCATTTGTCATACTTTCACGGAGGACAGATGGTCGAGTGAGGGAGAAAAAAAATTCTTTCCTCCCTTCAAATTTATATAGGACTTCATCATGTCGAGGTTCTGACTTTCACGAAGATTGGATGGGTTGAAAGGCTTAAAAGAAATATATCTTTACTTTTATTTTGTTTATAAAAATAATTTTAAAAAACATTTTAATAAAAAAGAAATAAAATCATGGCAGGATGAATAATTAGGAGTTAAATTATTTTTAATTGTCAACCTCTTTTGGAATAACGATTTGTCGACCGTTTGTTCTAAACGAAGGGGCTGAAATGAAGTCGTAAATGGGTTTCCGCTGCATAAATTTTCGCGCGATAAACGTTCCCAGTCTTTTGTTTACACTACTGACAATTTAGTACCTATTTATAAACAGAATTCGGCTATCAAAAGAATAGTGGGAAATTTTTTTATGTTGGTGAACTGTTCAATGTGATTTTCCGAGTTTCACGTAATGAAAAATTGAGTGTTTGTTTTAAAATACCCAAAACGGAAAATTAATAAGGATAACTTTTATCCTGACAGAGAGAAAAAAAATCCCCGAAGCTTGACATGAATTGCCACCTGGTATAATCCGCTCTCGAAAAATAAAAGGTTTTCTTTTTTCTTTTTTTTGCCCTCTGAGGTAATACTCAATATCGATCCCAACTTAGAAATAATAAAAGAAATCTTTTTCTTTCGGATTTAAAAGGATCTTTAAGTTGGAACTTTTCGGCAAGAATTTCTCGGCATCAATCATTCGTGACAAATAAAGCCGACAGAGGTAACTCCATTGTTTTACTCCCCATTTAATTAAAACTCGGTCGACTTATTTCGTACTAAGAGCACCACGAAATTCCTAAACCCCCCCGGCCCATTTACTGGAAATCCAATGAATTCTTAATGTAAAAGTTAAAAGTCGGATTTAAAAGATTAGGGAAACCTTTTAAGTGGGAAAATACATTTTGAAACTTGTACATCAGAAGTTAAAATTAATCCATTTTAGTTTATAAAACTAATTTATTTCAATTTAATTTTTTTTACAGCAATTTCCAACCATGCGGGCCTGTAATCTCAAAGCCCCCATAAAATCCTATCTTCAAGAAATATTAAACTATTTAATTTGAACATTTTTCAGATTGTCACTAAATGTAAGGGGATGCGCTCAGGCGGGGGCTTTTGCCATATTGCCATGGCGCCTGCTTGAAGCCAAATAAGGATTTGACTATTTTTCTGAAAAATTATTGTGAATTCGATTCCACAGCTACATGGGACCTTATGGACCAAGGTACCTGCATCAAATAATTTATTTCTCAAAGTTTTTTTTGCTAAACTTTTTAAATGAGGTGGATGACTTTAAACACCCCGGTCACGTCTGTCCCTCGTTCTATTGTTCTTTATTCCACCCCCAACGTGTCGCCTCATTGGATAGCCGTTTTTTTTTTCGCGTCAACAATTTTGAAAATTTATGAAAATATACGCACGCTTATTTTAAATTATTCACTATGAAAAACTTTCTTTTTTTCCCCGCCGACCTACCGAGGAAAGAGAGAGCCACTAGAAGTCACAAGACCTCTCATTAATCCTCCGCTTCTAAAAAACAAATGCTCATTCCCTTAGGTTGCCCCATATAGGATCTCTCATTAAAAATGTTTGACTTTAAAAGATAAAGTTCTAAAAATCGTTGAAATATTCATAGCTCTTATAACGAGGAAAACTGTTTCAAAATTTAAAAAAGGGAAAGTTTAAAAACCAAGAACTAGATAATGTGTTACGAAATTCATATATACACAGTAAAATTAAAGGGTAATTTTTTGATTAAACGAAAACTCTTTTTTTTTTGAAGAGCTGTAAAGACTAAACGGAAAAATAAAAATTTTCGCTTTCGGATTCTTAAAGGAAATCGTTTCACCTTTCTAACGGTGGCTGTAAAAGTAAAATTAGTCAAAAATTAAGGGAGATACGGTAGATTGAAAATTAATCGAATTTTGGGGTGATCGAAGGTGACGAAGTAAACGGCAGAAAATTATGTTTTGGGCAAAAATTTTTTGCCAAAAACACAACAAAATATCAGGTTGTTTCCTACCCCCATTTAACAATATTCTTACTTCTTTTTGCCAAAGTAAAATATTTTCCCCAAACTTCCGTTTGAAATAAATCATGATAAGGTGAGAAAGACTTTTATTCAAAAAGTATTTCCGGGAGACCCTTTGGGCATAAAGTTGAGTTTGGCTGTTGGAGAGGTATCTCATTAGGAAAACCGTGTTTCCACCATTTCTCTGAGATAAGTAGAATCGGACTTTTCCCTCTCTTTAAATTAACAAACTTACCTATCTTATAATATCAACTTTTTTCTTAACGTTAAATGATGTTTTTGTAATCGGACACTAATGGGCTTTAAAAAAATCGTATTTTCTCATTTGTAGAACAAGAAAATGTTTATCTTAAGAGAAAAAGGTGCTAAAGCTAATTAGGTTCCTCTTGCTTTTCCTAATTAACGCCGAGATTGTCTCTACGCGTTGAAAACCGCAATGACGCAGAACTTTCGTATAAAAAATACAAAAATACACTACTTTCTCTTGAATAATTTAAATAACTAAAAAAGAACTTTGAAAGCTATTAAAAAGGTAAAAATCGTCATAAACGGATTCCTTTTGATAATACTTCGCCCGTACGAAATAAAAAGATGGTCATAAGTTCGTGCGAAGGCGGGTTGGATCTTTTTTTTTTCCGCCCTCGTATCTCTTTTCCTCTGGATTTCGTGGTGATGAATCATGGAGTTTGGCATCGAGTCAAGTCCCGCTCAGAGACTTATCATCAAACCAACATTTATCCCCACCCTTTATCCCATACTGAGGTGATGGACGAACGCAAATCGTCTTTTTATATGTCTTATTTTGTTTAAAAACACTATTTTATTGTTAAACAAAAAACTTTTGCCTCTATTTCATATATTAACTTTTTCCCAGACTATCGCACAAGCTCCCTGGGACATTTTTTGTCGCCCATCCTCCCACAGCAAGAAACGTCCTTTTTACTGGGTTTTCTCAATTTTTTTGGTACCCTTTCAACCATATTTTTGAGCGTTTTCTACTGTCTTTTGCCTTAAAAACGATATTTCCTGATTTCTATCGTTCAACCCATTTGGCCTGGTTTTTGCTCATTTTAATTCAGTTTTTGACCAAGTAACTATCATTCCCTACTTCCAAATGTTTCTTGATTTTGGCTCATTTTTAGCAGTTTATCGTTTGGTATAATTTACCTAAATATTTTTTTCCCGGAAAAAAATTGCTAAAGAAGAGGAAAACAGGATGATTATTTATTTTGCTGTAGGAGAAAAGAGAACACAGATGTGTCGTTGAGGCGCTTCTATTTTAGCTTCTAATTTAGCTTCTTCTAATTTAGCTTCTAATTTAGCTTCTTCTAATTTAGCTTCTTCTAATAGCTTCTAATTTAGCTTCTTCTAATTTAGCTACTAATTTAGCTTCTAATTTAGCTTCTAATTTAGCTTCTTCTAATTTAGCTTCTAATTTAGCTTCTAATTCAGCTTCTTCTAATTTAGCTTCTAATTTAGCTTCTTCTAATTTAGCTCTTTTAATTTAGCTTCTTCTAATTTAGCTTCTAATTTAGCTTCTAATTAGCTTCTTCTAATTTAGCTTCTAATTTAGCTTCTAATTAGCGGCATATTTTTTCTGACTATCGCGTATTTTTGTGAGCGATTTAAAGGGAAATTGATCTTCTAAAAGACGGCGAGATAAAAGATTTCTTCGCCGCCGGCCTATCTGATCTTTCCTTTTTTTTCTAGGACTTATAAAAACTTTTAGGATTTCCTATCTAAAGTGTTTAATGGGGTTATGTTCAGCGGTTTCCCTCCAAAAGTCCGAATTGTTCGGGACGTAGAATTGACTTTAACAAATTTTCTTCAACCACGAAACCGACCAGAGTTTAATTTGTGGCCGACCGAAACTTAATTAAAACACCCTAAGCGAAAAGGATATTTACGAACTTACATTTTTCCCTTCTCTTATTTTTGGCTTTTTAAAATTTCAAAGGGGACGATAAAAATACTTTTAGGTTCCTGAATGGCCCTGATGTTACGTTTAACGCCCGGGGGGTTGGGAAAAAAAAGTTTTACGTGTAGACGTTTAACATGCGGATGTATAAGGAGAAGGCATTAAACGTTAACGGAGTTCCCTTAGGCATGAAGATGAGAGAGGCTGAATATTATATTGGAGTTAGTGGACAGTGACGCCTATCGGGAGGGAATAACATCCTACGGATATTGCCTACCTACCTTCAGTCCGTCAACTTCCCATTTCAAACATTTCCATAGACTCTCTTGAAATATTTCTTTTCGACATTCGAAAAAAAAAAACTGAGAAAATTTGCTTGATAAATTAAATTAAAAAAAACCCGAGCAGGATTTGAACTCGTGACTCCTAATTGAAGCTCTCAAAAAAGCGAAATAAACTCAAGATTTACTCCATCTTTCCTTTTTTTTCCTCCCCTTTAAATTAATTTGCAATAAAGCTATGTGCTTATGTAATGTCACTTCCCACCTGGCCGTACATTACTACTTTCTTAGAAAAAATTGTCGGTACATGTGAGTTTACGATACCAGAACAACGCGCATGCTCGAGCTTTCATGAGTTTTTGTTCCCGCGTTTTTTCAAAATTATCTTTGAGATACGCCTAAATTCAAACTAGTTTAACACGAGGGGGTTTTTTTCCTCTCGCAAGAGAGCTCTTTTGAACTTCCTTGCGAGAGGAAAAAAATTAACCCCCTCGTTATCAAACGAGCTCTCCTTGCGAGAGGAAACAAATCGTCTTTTGTCCCTTTTTTAAAAATTTATTATGGACGTTTATATACTAGAAAAAGAGAGAAAAGGGTCGGAAAACCGTAATGAGCTATCATTTACATTGGGAATGAACTTTTCCTTTCTTAGGAATGACGGATAAAGTCTCAAGCTGGAGTAATTTAGCCCTTTTTTCTTCTCTTCTACTTTAAAAAAAATTTCGGTGATAAAAAGAAAGTATAATTACTGTTTTTAAAATTTTCGTTTTTTTTGTTTAGAAATCATTCAAAGTTGTCTTTTTCTTGACGAAATATGAGCTTGGAAAGTGTGTTTTGATGTATATTTAATTTTTTTAATTTTCATCTCTTGTAAATAAGGAAAGGGCTCCCCTCGAAAAACGACGCTAGCTATAGCTCAACGCTGAGAAGGGCGAAGGTAGTAAGAAGGCTCCCGGGCAGTTTTCAAAGTCTCGTAAAAGTTTTGAAAAGTAGGCCGGGGGTTCGGGGAAGCTCGGATTGTCGGCCGGATAATTCCCAGCCGGCCAATTCCGACTCCGACAACGTTCTCCCATTACTTTTCTTCTGTTAAAACTTGATTATTACGAATCGACAACTTTCTTCCACGTTTTAAAATCGCATTTAAAATAAATTAATTTCTACTTTTTATTATTTTATTTTCGTCTTTAAAATGGTTTAAGGCAAGTTTATGAAGGGACCTTTTCAAGTTTCCCTTTTAGAGTATAGTGTGGACGTTTTTTTTTATTTCCTCCATTGTAAAGACAATTAAGGCGTGAACAATGGTCCCGGCGGAATCCCTGGATACAGTCCAACGCATATAATAGCCTAACGCATATAACTTGATTGAAAAATATAAAAGTTTTAAAACGTTTTTTTTACCCCTAAAAACAAAACGAAGTTCGATTTTGTTTAGAAATCGATGTTTGGGACATGACAAAGAATCGTTTCCCCACATGCCGTTAAATGTGAGAATAAAAAAAAAATTCCTCCCATGTATGAAACGTGACATTCACCCGACAGTTCCCTAATTATTTATGGCGAGTTTTATCGATTTTAAAATTGCTAATAAAGGGAATTTTAAACAAAGAATTCAAACAGCGTTCTCTGACTAGGAAAATCTGTTTGTGATACTCCCCCTTTTTTTCATAACTTCTGAATGCACCTCCCTTCCTCTCCTGCCAGGCAAACATTTACCTCTGGCTAAAATAGCTTTTCCTTTTCGCCTATGAAAATAAGATGTTTATCTCAAACGCGAAAACTTTTACGGTTACAAACATAGATTATCATTTTCCATTTTATCCGCCACTAAATCTAAAAATAAACAAAAAAAAAAAATGTCAAATAAATCTGAAGAAACTTAAATTAGTTTTTTTTTTTTTAAATCCAAGACAAAATAGAGGACATAAAAAACAAAAGACATAAAAAGAGAAAGTTTTTCAATATTTTTTTGCTACAGAAAATCTTGTTAGGAAAATATATTGTTTTAAATAAATTTATAAATTTCAAGGGAAGATATTGTATGCGGGGAAGTTTGGGGTTTTACAACCTCAATCCCACTGGAATTTCAAACAGTGGAAAACAAAATGTGGCCATGGAAAATGTTTTCAAATGGCGTAATTGCGTTTTCAGGATTTTTTAAAAAAGCTTTTACTGAATATTTAAACATTTTGTATTGATTATTTGAACATTTCGACAGGAGTTGCGATCAAGATTAATAGGCTTGGTCTGTTTGATGGGTATGTGGTCGTAACGAGCTTACAAATCATGACCTTCAACTATGACCCTTCATTTCAATTTCAAATTGTTTCTACATTTAGACTAAAATCGAAAGACTTTTAAATATTAATAATTTTTGGAAAGATCCGGCGGAGAGATTGCTTAATCACCAGAAAAATGGCAACCTGCTATTCTAGTCGGAAATGCTCCTTAAATTAGCTGTTCCTAAATTAGACTGGAATTTGGGAGAATTTTTTTAATTTCAAAAAACGCCAAGGAGCTCTCGGAGAATTAGGTGGACTAAGCCATTGAAGTAACACACCATTGTGGAAATTTTCCAAAGGTTTTCCCTTTCTTTTATCAAATAGGGTTCAAAAGGCCCTTGATATATTAAAACTCCTATTTTTCCCTCCAATCAAACCCTTGTCTAAAAGCTGGTTTATCCTTCAAGCCTTTATCGCTTTTCTTCTTCCAGAGGAAGCATTACCAAGTCTAAAAAAAGTCGAAAGCTCTCCATTTTTTTCCCTTCCTTCCTTTAAAGCCAACGTGAGATAATGACATTTACATATTTACTCTCTTTTTTTTTCCTTTTTCAAAATTAACCTTTGATAAAGGAAAAATGTTTTACAATTACAACAACAAGCTATTTAGGCTAATTATGTTTGTATCTAATGTACCCAGCTGTCTCTTTTTAAAGAAAAAAAAAAAAAATCCTATTAAAAAGGTCAGATTTAAAAGGTATTAATGATTCTGAAAATACACGATAGAGAAATTAGGTAAACTTGTTCAATCTCACCGTCACGCCATAATTGATTAGATCGACAGTTTTCTACGTCAAAAGATTTTCTTTAGGTCGTTTATCAATTTCGGTTATTTATAATGGATTATAGAGACACTAAAGGGAGGAGGTTAATTCCAGAAAGGTCTTCTTGTGTAATGTACTGTGATGTTTTGGGGTCGAGCCAACCATTAACCTGCCTTCCTCTGCCTAAATAGAGACGAAGGAAAAAAAAATGGCCGGATTTTTCGTTTAATTGAAAAAAAAAGGGTTTTAGAGCAATTGGGGAAGAGAAGCAATAGGACATAAAGTGGGAGGACATTAGCCTAGGAATGTCATCTTTCCACAAAAGACCGGACGTAAACCCTGGCTCCGACCTACCGTTTTCTCATACCATAACACCCCTTATTGCTCATTTTCAGACTTATTCATCATACATAGCACACTAAAATATTGCAAATCAGCTGTTGGATGCAGCTGCCTGAATCCCTAAGAAAAATAATTTTTTTCAACGGTGGCAAAAAAACTTTTCTTAAGCACTGCAGTGACCGTGAATTATATCATATTAATTTTCGTGCCCCAGAATATTTTTGCCCAACTAAACACAATAGAATTATTCATAACTCAGATTTCTATATAAGCTTTTGTGCCTTATGAAGGATCAAACATTCTGAAAATGTTTAAACAAGTTTTTTGTCATTTTCGGCATCTTTTGCCTTTTCGCTTCTTTGGCTTATGGTAAGTTCTCTGCTATCTATAATTTATTGATAATATTTTTTAAATTTTATTAGCGGCCGCAATTGAAGGAGAGAGTGAGGAAGTCAATTTTTCTCAGCAATTGGAAAAATTGGGGAATCTATTTCTAAAATACAGAAACAATATGATAATGACACGTGAACGTGGTTATTAATTTTTAATTATTTAAACTATGTAAGCAGCATAATAATAAAAATTGCCCTACTGCATTAAGTACCAAAAGTTTTTTTTCCAAAAGGTTTGTTCCAAACTGGTTGAACCTCCTGGAGCATGCGCAGAACAATGTGGACGTCAAATGAAGTCAGATTACTTCAGATTTGACGGACAAAGCTTTCTGCGCATGCTCCACTAGTTCGAAACCAAATTAAAACCGCAGTTGGAACATCTAAAAACGCTGATTCTTCTGATTTATTTTCCAGTGTTTCCAAAAATATAAAATCACCTGATTTTTCCCAGTACTGTAGATTTCATGATCTATTAATCAGCTGATCCTAATCTATTTTTCTTAGCTTTATTGAGCGACTTTTGGCTGCGTGAAATTGTGTTTTTTTTTTTAATTTCGAAGCCTGGGAGTTTTAAAAGTTCACTTGAACATCAACGTCACGGTTAGTCCGAAAGATAAGCGTAATTCATTGCCCACATCTTGATACACGGACTTTACGATCACACATTAATTAAGCCTATCATAATGGTCGTATTTTCGTTTTAAATTTATAAACATTTTATAACTTTTATAACAAGTTTTATTACATTTTCAGAATCATGGGGCAACTATAGCATCAAGCGTTTTCCGATATCTCCCTATTCTTGACTTTCAGATACTAAACCCGCATTTATCGACTGTTCAACTGTTTGGTCTTTACTTTCGCCTTAAAATTTATCGAGAATATAAATTTTATTTAAAATTGAGGCTCCGGGTACGAAGGGCGAACTCGACAAAACGTAGTTCGGGATATTGGCATTTTAAAGTTTGGGTTTTTACGTAGGTATTTAAAGGGGAAAAAAGCGAATTCAACATAAAAATTATGGGTGTATACACCAAGAGGTCTAGAATCTGAAAAATGAAAAAAAACTGGAAGACCCTTCCCCAAAAAACGTCGAGGGTATCACAATAACTTCTTTAAGGAAGTTAAAAAATTTCTCCGATGTCGAGTTCGCCCTTCGTACCCGGAGCGCCTCAATTAAATTTAGAGACATTTGAAAGAGAACTCCTAGTTCGGAGTGTACAGGGAAATGTTAAAGAACCGTGGACATCGATTCAAGGCGGCCCAAGGGATCCGCAAAAAAAGGGTCTCCCGCAAAAAATAAATTTACCAACCTTAAAAGTTTAATTCGCCATCTAACATCCATAAAATTATTTTTTAATGGAAAGACAACGTCATGTGTAGTTGGGGATGTGGTTTAGGTTCGTCGGAAATGATTCCATTTTGAAATTCTGTTCAAGTTACTCCACGAAGTTTTGATGTCTTTGTAAGTTTGGCTATCTCATTGAGTTCAAATCAACTTTCGCCAGAATACTTAATGGAGTACGTAATACAACTTCGCATCGCTTATTTACCTCTGATTTGAAGAAGTTTCCGTCCAAACTACTTATGAACATTTTGCAATTTTTATTTTTGAAAAACCCATATGTTAAAAACTTCAAAAATCGTTCAAAATTTTACACAACATGATATCAAAATTTAACAATTTACTAAAACATGGTTGGGTCGAGAGTGATTCTTCATGTCATTTGATAAGCCGTGGACTAAAAATAGCAGTTTTGGGGGCGATGAGTTCGGTCGGGCAGCCTCTATCGCTTTTACTGAGAAACTCTTCTCTTTTTAAAGAAATCGCCGTTCAGGATGACGAAGAAGGAGTGGACGGACTAGCGTTCGAACTAAACGCCATCGACTTTCCCGGCCGAGTGACTTCTCATTTTGGTAAAGAAGGTTTCAAATCGTCTTTGCTCAATTCCAATATTGTTATGATGGCTGGAGGAAAGGTCAATTGTGAAAACGACATATTTAAAAATTGTCAACTTGTTTACGAATATGCGAAAATTGCGTTTTGTACGCCCCCGACGCTGTTCAATGTGTGATTACGGGCCGTTGACGTCGACTTGTGCTGTGGCGGGTGAAGTTTTTCGAACTGCGCAGAAGAATTTCATTATAAGGCCATAGGTGTGAACTCTCTTCTGACAGTAAGGGCGGATACGGCGTTGGGAACTTTATGTAAAATCATACAGCGACTTTCCGATTATACCGATCGTAGGTGGCTGCACTACGAAGACTTCCATTCCTTTGATATCACAAGTCGCACCAAAAAGCATCATTCCGACAAGCTCATTAATCCACATGATACAGAAATACCAGAGCACATCCACAGGGAGCGAAACGACGGAAAAAGACCTCATTTCGCTTTCCGTCGCTTTCGCATCTTCACGTTTCGCCTTTTCGTTGGCCGGATCTATGCAGGGAAAAGGCGGATTTGTGGAAAACGCTTTCGTAATGACAATTGCGTACCGGAAATCCCATGCTTCGGCGTACCAGTCACGTTCGGCAAATACGGCGTCAGTTCAACCTACGGCATCCCCAAAAACTTGAACTTCTACGAAGCAGGACTCCTAAAATCGTTAATCCCTACCATTGTAAAAGAAGTAAAATCGGGCATCCAGATTTATAAAGAAATAACAGAAAAGACTGAAAAAACAACTGCAGACGTCTCATCTTAAGAATTTTGTTATTTATTACATCTGGTTTCTGAAAAAAAAATTATTGTGGTACTCTGAGAGATGGTTAGCAGATATTGAAAATTTCGGAAATTTGCAAAACAAAAACAAAAAACAACAAAAACAAAAACATTTTTGCATTCCGAAAATTTGATGCTCTAGAATTTTACAAGAAAAGGGCTATTCGTTGCTAAGAGACCCTATAAAGTTTTAACGTTATTATTATAGATCGATATTATCGTCTTAAGTATTTTTTTATTATTATTTATTTTCAATTCAGCAATATCGTTCAGAAACCACTTTAGTCTAAAAGGTGAATTACGCCCATCAGAAGGGTTCTAATCCCATTAGCGATTTTTCCGCGTAAAATAAGGCTCTCAGCTATGTTATCGTTATGTATAATTTAAAAGAGAAAGCCAGCAGTTTTTTTTGGGAGGAATAAATCGATAATTGGACAAGTTCCAGTTATTCCGGTAAAAGACGGACCGAGATCAATTACGCATTAAATTATTTTAAGATACTCCAAAAAAAATGTGGTTTAAAAATGTAATATGGAAAAAAAAAGTTTGAAATGAAATGTCGAACATAAATACGTTTATTTGGTTAACAATAAATGTGATGTGGTTTCAAAACGTTTATTTAATTATGAGATAAAAGTTTGTTTTATTAAAGGGAAAGAATATTTTCAATCGTTTTGCGATATCGGCTAAACGCGAGGCTCATTTTCGGCCGGTGGGAAAAGATTGTCGCCATTGCCCGGGTCAAATATAAATGAGGTTCAGGCCCTCACAACTGGGTCACATCAAGTTTTCACGCGGATGGGATTTACCTCAGGATCACCCCTCATTTATTCACAGTTTTCCGGAAGATTTTTCTCCCCCATTCGATCGAATTAAATCAATTTCCATATTAAAAGTCGTAGAACGGAATTTCGGTTTGATTTTGACTTTTGTTTACTTAACCTAAAGCAACAGCTTGAATCCAAAAGGGTCGTGTTTGGGTCACGTACTTGATAAATAGAAGTCAACAGAAGCCTTTTCTCTTTGGGAGCTTATCAAAGTTTTCAGCGAACAAAACACACTTTTTTGGGTTTCCTCACCAACATTTCTAACAAGGTCGGAAAGCCATTCACTTAACTTCCTAAATGCCATCTTGTACATAAACATTTTTTTTATTTAAAAAGAAGAATAAAAATTAGCATTGGTAAACTATGACCCTTATCCGTTTTCTAAAAAAATGATCAAAACTCTCCATTTTAAAGGACTCGTGGGCTAAATTTATGTAAATTGCATCAGAACAATAAATTAGCATTCAACATAATACGTCTCGAAATCTCAAAGGGGAAATAACAAAACTCTGAGTAAATGTGATTAAGAAATGCTCTTAATGGGGCTATGAATTTTATTAAGTACATATACAAACCATATTAAACAAAGTTTCTTGAAATAACGTACCTTATATTCCGGATTATGGCAGCGTCTTGTTCATTCTGTGAACAAAACATTTTGATAAAAAAACCTAATTTTTCTTTTTCTTTTTAATTTGGCTTTAGAATGCAAAGTATCTAATTAAATACAATTTTTTTTAAATTAGAAAAATGTAGAAAATCGGAAAAAAAAGTCAATTTTTGATCATAATTTTTATGTTACCTAAAGTAAAAAAAAAATCGATAAAACAAGTTTGTATTTAAATTCTTGAGTGTTTCATGAAGTTAAAAGCTAAAAAAGTTTTTTCCTAACCACAGCAATTTTTTGTAAATTGGGAGCAAAAAAAACTTGACAAAATCTCGGTTTTTACCTTTAGTTCCGATTGTTTCTCCTATATCATAATCAAAAGAAAATTTTGAAAAACCAATATTCTCACAAATTGCAAACTTCAATGAAAAAGCCGTCGTATTATAAGGGACCCTTAAATTTTGGGATAATCATGTAAATTACTGCGGCTAAATGTACCTAATAATAAATCTTCGTTTTGGGAAAATCGAGTACGTTACGCTGTTTGTCTTCATGAAGACTTCCATGGCATACGTACTTAAAGGTAAACAAAACTCTGGGAAATATTACAATGGTATATTAAAAGCCTAAAAAGTTTTATTTTAATGAACATTTTATTGGAATTCTTATTTAAGAAAGTTTTTTTTTTTTTATAAAAGAACCGAGTTGGACTTTTAAATTAAATCCGGGGCTTTTATGGCCGTAAAAAAAATCCGCATTGTTGCTTTATTTTCAGTCTTTTATAGTAAATAAGATTTTTTTTCGTTTTGATATTTTTTTTTCCTTCCACAAGGAAGTAATAGGGTTGTTGGATCTGATGGAAACTCCGCTACACCGATACGTCAAGCCTAGGGCTTACATACGTGATCAGATTTGAGAATGATGATGTCAAACTAGAAAGACGATTTTGTCGAAATATGGCAGGAAATTATTTTGAAAAGGGAAAAAATAGAAAAAGATTTGGAACACTTCGAGTGTTAAGCACAATTTATCATTTCAGAAAAAAATCAAGTTTTGTTCGAGAGATTATTTTTTATTTTTCCATAAAAATTCTTAAAAATTCATATTGTTTATAATTTTTGATAAATATTCAGATTCATAAGAAGATCGGATCGACCCGATAGTAATCGGATTTGGGATTATGACGGGCGATTGAACGACTAAGCAAATATTTATCCAAAACTGCTCTTTAACTTGTCCGAAAGCAACAGAAAGACGGTGTTGATAATGGGTAAAATGCTCCAGCTATAACTCGGAGGCTATCGTAAGTATTTTATTACTTTACCTCTTTATTTCCTACTCAGAAAAAATCCATTAAAAACAGGAAATAATCTTTTAAGATCGTAAAAAATAAACATTTAGAAAAGTTGCTATTAAATTTTAAGAAATCTTCTTGTTAAATGAGTTCAATCTCCGTTGAATATGTAAAAGTCTTAGAAAGACTTAAAAGCTTTTTTGAATATTTTTGCGTTCAAATCGTCGTAATTTCTTTCCACTGTTTATACAAGTCGAAACTTGAAAATTTGCAAACTTGAGCACAAGAGTTTGATTTTTTGGTTTTCAAAATTTTTGATCCTCCATCTTAAATAAAAAGAAGAATATCCGAAATGGAATAAAGAAAATAATTCACGTATAGGTTTGACGGACAAAGGGCATACATTTTATGATGGCCTCACGGCAGTTATCGATCTGTTGCATATTTTAAAAACATTTCACCTTAAAAATTAAATTGTTAAAGTTATATTCAGGAGGAGAAGGGCTTGAGAGTCGAAGTTTAACCCTCTAAAAGACAAAATTTTTGAAAATTGAAATTCCGACAATGATTTGTGTTATTTTCTTCATATTTTAAACTTCTCACGTTGTAAAATACCAAGAGGCTCGGTAAACCGATTGTAAAGTTTTGAACCAAGTTATGGCATAAACTTAGCCACAGAAAATGTTTCAGAAATTTCAAAAGTTTGTATTGAACTTATGACCTACAAGATGTAGAAAAAAGTTGGCTTCCTTAGTTAGCGATTCAAACTCACATATTTCTAATTTTACGCGTACATAATTTCTTTGAAATCGAGCTAATGAAAGAGTGCAATTTTTTTATTTTGGTCAGGATGCTTGTATTCTGCAGAGGAAAACCGTGTTTGAAAGGTGAATTGAGCCATCTCCTGGTATCTAAAAATCGTCCTACACATCCGGGGATTAAACTTTGGCCTCTCTTTGTTTAAAAAATGGCCGCTTTTCATTTTCATTTGAAAGCTATGATTGGGGGATCAGCAAATGATAGTTTTATGCGGGATGGAAAAAAGTTAGGACAAAAATTGGGTTTTGATGGAGGCAAACGTAATGAAATAGAAGGGAGGGTGGTCTAACTTCCTTTCCACACTGTTTTAATTTATGCAAACTCCTTTCAGTGTGGTAGTCACTTTGATTTATATCTCCGGGTTTTTATTAAAAACTTCTAATATTGTTTATTACTGTTCCTTTTTTTCTTAGCTTTGATTAATTTCGTCCTTTTTGTATCTCTGGGAGGTCACGGCTTCCCGAGGAGGAAATATGTCGAACGATTTGGGGGAGGAATGGGCGTTTGTTATCGTAAAATATTTGTTGGGAATTTACGGGTAAGGTTGAGTTATTTCACACGTTTTTATGTTCTTCCTTTATTGCTAAGAATCAAGGGAAGATCGATCAATTGAAGCTTTCTAGACGGCCCTTTCGACCTCTATTTTTCGGTTAAATGACCGGAAGAAAATTGTCTAACTTTTAACAAATTCAAAGTCAAATCTTTTCAGTAAAATTATCCTTTATTTAGAAAGAAAATTTTTTATAAATATTTGTTCAGTTCGTTAATTCTTAATGTTTGTACTGGAGGAAAAATAAGAAGAAAAACTCCGGAAAACCATGTTCCTTTTCCCCGAAAGAACTTTCCGGAAATGACTGACCCACATTCAAGGTGAGCTACAAGAAAATAAAAATAAAAACGTAAAAATAAAAGAGGAAAATAATCCTTGAGTAAAAAGTAAGATAATAACAAAAAGTAGAATAAAAAGGGAAGTGGTCTACATTAAATCATCTTTTTTGAACGTAACTGTCCCTACGTGTGCGGGTTCTCCGCATAAAAACCACAGTTCCGACCGAGTTTATTTTTCAAGTGGACTTTTTTCCTGGAAGATGGTCAATAAAGGGAAATAAGATAAAAAGACTTCTTAAACATGTTACCACCCTTCGACTTACATAAAGTTTACCTTAATATCTTTTACATCCTATAACTTTTTTTAACTCTATTTTTAAAACTTTATTTTTTATGTCCTGGATAAAGGAACACGAAAATATAAAATTTAAATTTAAAAATCATATATTTAAAATAATAAAATGCATATTTAAAAAGCCAACAAAGCTATAAAGTTTGATGAAAAAAAAATTTATTTCACACCATGCACAAAGCTACCAATATTATATTTAAATTTTTAATTAAAAAATGTCCATAAAAAAAAAGGTGCAAGGGTTGTAAAAAAATTAACCCTTAAAATGTACCTGATGATCTAAATCCGACGGTATATTTAATAATAATTTTTTAATATAATTTTTATGTTTTTATTTAAATTTGTTTGTTTTTATGACGAGGTTTTTGCTGGGGAGGGCGATGCGTAGAAAGCGAAGTCCCGAGACTGACTGAGAGTTTGAAACCTCCGAAAGTGAGCCCCCCTCCTCACGGCGACGGACGCCTCTCTGGCAACTTCAACAGGTATCGCAGAACTACTGACACATTTTCTCAAGAATCTTGTTTACCCTTTAATATTTTATTTATATTTAGCAATATATTGACCTTTGATGTTTTTTTCTTTCTTGGAAAAAATTCTGTGAAAAGGAAAAGTTAGATTTAAGAGTCAAAAGCTGAAAAAAAAATTTAAAGGGAACATTGCACGAAATGCAGCAGAAGACTATGGAAAGTAGATAAAAAGGTGGTTTTCAGCTTTAAAAAAACCGAAGAAAATTTTATTTTTACGTCCTCCTCTTATTGCGGATGAAATATCGTGATTTATAGTATTTTATGACTTTTTTTATCGACATTCTCAATCACCGTGGCAGGTAAAATCCAATCGCCCGTGAAGATGATATTTGATTCAGAAATTGATAAAAGGGGATCATTTTTCATCCACATATTTCGCAAAAAAAAAAAAAAATTAATCTCTCAAGAAAAAAGAAATCATGAGAGTAGGCAAACCTTCAACGCTCTTCCACTCTGCGGGACATCATCTTTATTTGGTCCGGCTTAAAATAAGTACATTTTATATAAATTTACATATTAAATCAAATAAATGTTACTCACGTGAATTTAAATAAGCGTGAAATTTGCATATTGAGTGGGCTAAAAGGCTTATTTAGATAGCCAATAAACACACTCCGCTTTGCGTATAAAACGATTTAAAGAGCGAAAATTAATTCACTATTTACAAAAGAAATAGGAAATTTTTATTTAAAAAAATTACAAAATAAATTAAAAAAAATATTTACAAAAATCAGTGCACATTTTAATCGCTATAAATAGTTTATAATCTATTTTCGCCTAGGGCGGTTTCCATGACGACGTGTCTCGCTTCGTCCGCACTGCATCTGCAAAATAATAAAACGAAAGTTATTCTTCAAAATAGAGTTTTGGAAGTTGTTAATTTTAAGGGAGGAGTTAAAGTTAAAGGGAAAACGTGAGAGATTCAAACCTGGCGAGGAGTCACGGGAAAACGGGGACGGTTTAATCAAGATATGATTAAAAAATAATTGAATTATAAAAAAGAAATGTTACAAATATTTTTTGGGTTTCAGTGAACAAAAAGATTAAAACATCAATTAAGGAGGAACAAAATCCAATTTTCGTTCGGACAAAATCATCATTTTTAATAAAAAGTTTTTTTTTAAACACAACATATTTTCAGGAGGCAAAAAATTTACCATGAACTGGGATTCGAACTCATGATCCTAGGTTCGAATCCCAGTCCATGAAAATTTAATTTTTATCAAAATTCCTAAAAATTCAGACGAGCGAGAATTTGAACGTGGGACCTCTTGCTAGTTTAGCGCGCGAGAGGTCCTGGGTTCGAATCCCAGCTTACGGATTTTTTTTCTTGTGAATTTTTCGATCTCTCAACCTATAAAATAAGGAAAAGGAAACCAAACGGAAATCAACCTTTATTTTGTGGCTCTTCGGGGACTTTTCAGAAATCAAGGGAAGACGAAAGTTTATTACTCCCACAAGAGAAAGAAGTTCAACGGATGATAATTACCTTTTTTTCCCCTCATTTTTTTACCTGTTTAAAATGTTTGGGCTTAAAATGTTTTAAGATAGAAACTTTTAAAATAACTTAAAATTTTCAAAATAAAAATCGATGGTTGATTTACGTCCTTCTAGAGTAGCGACATTGTTTATAACTTCTAAGTGAACCCTCTAGGGCGACATATAAGGAAATAATGCTTTTCCGAGACACAAGATATATTATATCAAAACTAATGCCTTCGGGAAATACTCTCTTACGTTACGCCACCTAAATATGATGACTTCCCCGTCTAAAAAATCGTGCAGGACTCTTATATGGGTTCCATAATTTTCTTTTCCTTTAATAAATAATTTGAAAAAATTGTCAAAGCTTAAAATCACGCTCTAAATCTTAAAAGCGAGACAGAAATCAATGATGCGGAATTAGAAAGTTAATTTAGAGTAAAACAGGGTAAAAGTGTCAAGTGACATCTGGGATAAGAGCGATCGGATTATTTTTAAAGCTTTCAAGTTTATGATTATTCATCACTTCTTAGAATACATCCTTGAGAAGAAAGTTTAGTTCAGGAGGCCCTTAAGGGTCCGTTAAGGGTCAAGTTAAGATTTAATCCGTAAACTGGGAGCCAAAACGTCCGAATTATCACGAAATCGGGCGAACGACCCAAAAACGCGACTAATTTTTCAATTTTCCTCCGCATCAGATAAGTTCCGCAGAGGACCGAAAAATTGTTTTTTGAAGGATGAATCACAAAAGACAGGAAAATTAGGACGGAATTTGAATAAGGATAGGATCCGTATATTTTGTATGATAGTAGTGGTCTTCTGGGGTGAGCTTTTTTTATTTATCGCCTCCCGAATGACAGGATGTATAAATCAACGCTGTATCGAATGAAATCGTTGATTTATAATCCCATGCAGAGTGTTGAGTATCTTAGTATTCATATGGGGATATTCATTGAAAGGTTTGGTTATAAAAAATAATTAAATTATCTTCAGGGCAGGATTTCTCTCACATTAAATGTCCTTTCTTAAAATGAGGACCTTTTCCGAAACAATTTTCTTTTAGAGGAAAAATATTCTTGGGTTGTAATAAGGATAGAATCTGGGGCTCGATTTATAACGGAAGCGTTTAAGGTGGGAAAGAGGGTGACGGAAAGAGCGTGTGACGGCGTCCCAGATGTCTCCATTCACCGTCCAGCCGGTAACTCGGAGAAACGGCCCGGAAAAACCGTCTTCATAGAGAAAATCCAAAAAACGGTAAAAAAAATGATTTCTGTGCGAACCTTTTATATTGGAAGGGAAAAAGAATTTTTACGCATGAAGCTCCTAAAAAAATTGCTCCCCTTTGTCCACACGCAACTGAACAAACTGCCTAATTCTGAAGAAAAACCTTATCTCATATCTTGACCTTGGTTACACCAAAAAGAAAGTAAAGTGATAAAAAACTACTTTCTCAGTTTCTTATAAAAAGCTTTATCTTTGAGTGGAGGCACTGTACCTGACGATTACTTGGACGCCTTCCAGAACCTTGTATTTGTATAATATGTAAAGAGGGCTTTCTCGTTGAATACCAAATGAACTTATCAACCAAAAGACCACAAGAAAATCTTTTTTTAAGTATAAATCGCAATTAATCCCGTGATTATTGGGAGAGTAGAAATTAAAAAAATTCAAGCCAAAACGAATGAAATGGCACGAGGAAAAACAATTACAAGGCGCGATGGATTTATAACGCTTCAGAGCATTTGAAACAGAATCTCTAAAATAAAAAGAATTCAAAACAAAGCATGGAGAAAATGACGATTCTTTCCACTTTTCAAAAACAAACTCTAAAAAAAGTTTGATTTTAATAACTTTTGTTTTCCGCCTACATGGATGGGGGAACAAAAAATTAGTTCTTCGCAGTAATTTTATGGAGTAAAAAAAACTTTTCTGAGGAATATCCTTAGGCTTAAAAAATATGATGAATTCTGAGCAATAAAATACTTAAAAATTCTTTCTCGCTCTTAACATATTTTATTACCTAGCTTTGGATAGTATCCTACGGTTTTTTGGGTAAAACGAAACAAAAAAGGCGTTTTATAGAGTAATTGAGCATTCGAAACGATATTTTCCTCATTTCCTTCGGTTAAAAAGAACCAGAAAAACCCATATTATCAGGTTTTTGGGCATTTAACATCTTTTGTCGGGCCATGGGTAGTTTTTCTCGCTTTCTAGTCTAGAAATACGGTTTTTTGTGCTAAAAAAACCGTTTTATCGAATAATTGAGCATTTGAAACGACATTTTGCTCATTTCCCTCGATTTAAAGGTCTAGAAAAACCCGTATTATCAGGTTGAGCATTTAACATATTTTTGTCGGGCCATGGGTAGTTTTTCTCGCTTTTTAGTCTATAAATACGGTTTTTTGTGTTTAAAAACCCCGTTTTATCGAGTAATTGAGCATTCGAAACGATATTTTCCTCATTTCCTTCGGTTAAAAAGAACCAGAAAAACCCATATTATCAGGTTTTTGGGCATTTAACATCTTTTTGTCGGGCCATGGGTAGTTTTTCTCGCTTTCTAGTCTAGAAATACGGTTTTTTGTGCTAAAAAAACCGTTTTATCGAATAATTGAGCATTTGAAACGACATTTTGCTCATTTCCCTCGATTTAAAGGTCTAGAAAAACCCGTATTATCAGGTTTTTGAGCATTTAACATATTTTTGTCGGGCCATGGGTAGTTTTTCTCGCTTTTTAGTCTAGAAATACGGTTTTTTGTGTTTAAAAACCCCGTTTTATCGAGTAATTGAGCATTTAACGACATTTTACTCAATTCCCTCGGTTTAAAGATCTAGAAAAAGCCGTATTATCAGGTTTTTGGGCATTTAACATCTTTTTGTCGGGCCATGGGTAGTTTTTCTCGCTTTTTAGTCTAGAAATACGGCCTCTTAACCGTCTTTTCCTCTCGAAAAAACCTCGGAAATTTGGAATTCTGGTCATCACCTTAGATATAACTACAAGTAAATTGCTTCAGGTGGCCACTTGAAATTTTCGCCCTGGGATTAGAAGGTTTGATGTGGGGTGGGTTTTGAATCGGATACCCGGCCAAGTTGGGGCTAGGCGAACTAGAATTTCATTAGCCCACTTGGGGTTAAAAGCTTGATTAAATCCACACGTGATTTACGGTCCCAGAGAATCTCCCTATTCAATCCGGCTCATTTGGCACCCAAAATAAATAAATTAACCATAATGAAAAATGATCTCAATTTTTTAAGTGAAACTCAGGTTCACAAAGATTGCAGCGGTCTAATTAAATGTGGAGGTCCCGGGTTCGATTCATATTGCCATAAATAATTTTTTTATTTTTAGTTCATCACCGTTTAATTTGTTTCATTATCGTTAATTTTAAGCGTGGAGAGAGTCGGAAGAAAATTTTCTTCTTTCTCCTTATAATGAATGGAAAAGTGAGGAAGTTAAAAATAAAGGAAAGAACAAACGACGGGAACCACATTTTAATTAATAACAATTTCGTGAGAAAGCTTGAGGGGAGGCAATTAAACTTCAAGTAAAGTTCAACAAAAAGATTTTATTTCCTTTTCTTAAAATAATTGTTTTTAAAAAGCATGAAAAGCGAGAAAACGTTGTTTTTTAAACACCTTTTGACAGAAACCGTCCGACTATGAAGTGTAAAAAAATAAAAGATCTCAAGAGGAGAAATGAGTAGTGAAAGTATTTGTGTGACAAGGACGATTTAGATTATTCATTCATATAAATTTTCACCTTTATGCTATTCAGGGTAAAAAAACAAGATCATTTTTTTTATCATAAAAAATTGAGATCCAATCACCATAAAGAACGAAAATATGAACACAGCAGAATATTCGCGTCGACAAAATATTCATAAAATTTTCTTTCTTGGGGAAATTTTTAAACTTTTGTTTAGGGAAGTTAAAAAAAGAGTGAATAGAATTCGGAAACGGAACGATAAACGACCCAAAAAAGCGTAAACACTCCGAGAAAGTTGGAATTGTAGTGATAATTAGAGAGCATTCACTTAACTTGTCAAAGGAAAGTGAAAAAAAGTCAAAAATAAAAGAGAATATTCAAAGAAAAAATTTAATTAATTTAGAGCCGGACGGAAATGTAGTGAGTCAAGCGCAAAATTTCCGAGAAAAACGGTGAAATCGGTCGTCGAACCGATCAAAAAGAAAAATTATTTCTAACGGAAGGTTCGAAAATCTTCACGTCGAAATCCGTCCCACGTGCCGTGAAAATTCGAGAACGGTTACGGAAATCCCCGGGACCGTTATGGACGAAAATGACCCGTTTTTAATTAGGCTTCAGAAGAGAAAAGTCCTTGATAAGTTAAAAGATTAGAATCGATGTATATGACCGGTTTTTCTGCGTGTCTTTAACACCTTCCTCTGAAGGTTAAGCCATAAACTGGGGCGGGTCAAAGTTTGCACCACATGAGCAGATGGCCTTTAAAACCTAAGGGACAAAATTAGAATTTAATCGCCCACAGATTTCGGATAAACTGAATTTAAATTAACAGTTAAGTTATACGAATGCAAACGGCGAGTTTTTTTATCTTTCAAGTTTTGCTCCAATTTTGCGAGAAAACTGTTGGTTTTAAATTTTTTTTCTTTTTGATTCAGCTGAAGAATTCATATTTTTATTTTAATATAAAAGATTTTTTTAATCATAAAAATGTAGACTATCAGAAAAAACGTCTATTTCCTTATCACAATTTTTATGATTGAAATTTAAAAAATTCGATAAAACGAGTTTGTATTAAAACTTATGAGTGATTAATGAAGCTAAAAGCTTAGAAAAAAAATTTTCTTAACCGCAGTCAATTTTTGTAAATTGGGAGCAAATTCAACGACTAGATAAAATTATGGTGCTTCGAATATTTGCAATATTTTTTTCTCCTTTATTGCTGCAAAACAGTCCCCCAAAATTGGAGTAAAATACTATAAAAAAATGCCTCCGTTTTAAGTGGTATAACGGATTCTAAAAATTCTTTGAAGGGGGAAAGAATACGAATCTGGGTGAAAAAAAATTGTTTAACAGTCTGAATAAAATCGTTTTGGTCAAAGTAGTCTGGAATTGTCAAAAACTTTGAGGGTATCGCAATAATATTTCTTGGTAATATGTAATTATATCCTGGCTACGAGCCTGGCTGCATCAGTGATTTCGAACTTAATCTAAGATCTGAAACCCTCGTTTCCCCAAATTATGTAAAATATTTTATTCATGTCCCATTTAAAGTTTTAGGTGGGAGTTGTACAAACTCGTTTTTTCAAAATAAATAACAAAAATAAATAAGATTTAGTAAAGCAATTACGAAATTTCTGTGACCGTGGAACCCTTTCTGGCTTATCTGAGGTGCATTCTTCGTCCGGACGCGTTTAGAAAAAAAAGAACGACCGGTTTAACGCAAGATAAATTGGCATCGAGTTTATCAGATTAAGAAGTTGAGGAGGAAAAAGTTGGATCACGATGCGTCCAACAAAAAATCGCTGAAGATTTCCCGTTGAAAAACAGCATCGGAACCGTTACTTGGCTAATCGCGAAAAAAGAAGCCGAACGGAAAAAAGAAGTTGATTGCCTACAATCGACCGTGGTTTACCAGGATCTCACCCACAATAACAGTAAATGGCGACAAAAAATTGTGACCTCAAAATCGTACTTTACTTACCTTGGAAATAGTTTATGACAATTTAGATGTCCCCATCCTTTGGTAAATTCAAAAAACAGCTTCTCAAACGCCTGTTCGACAGGAAATTCTCCCATCATCAGTCTTAGGCCAAGGCTGAAAAAAAGAGAAAAAAAAATCATCAATTTTTCGTTCATTGTTCTCCAGTTTATGAGGTTGCACAATTGCCTTTTTAAACTTTCGTTTCGAACTTATTAAAGGATTAAGAGAAAACAATGGCGATGAGGCAACCCGAATGATTGTGAATAAAGTCGGATCCACGCTTGTTTTCTATTCTGTGATTTCAATGCGAAGTTTGAAGAGCGAGAGACAACCCAGGAAAAAACACAGTTTTTAAAAATTCTTCCCTCTTTTGTATTTATTTTTCTCTCAGGAAAGCGAGTATTTTTTAAAGGGTAATATCCTAGCGGCGCATTTTCCAAACAAGGTTAAACCTTCATTTGCATAATTGTCATCTTTCCACGTTTTCTATCTTAATTTATTGTAAAATGATACTTTTACGGGATACCGTTTTTCCCCCCATGTTCCCTTATCGTAGAGGAGCAGGCTTAAGAAAATTTTAGAACAATATAAACGTTTAAGTTTCTGAAGAACAGAAAACAAATAAAACGTTCTCTGATAAATAGATGATTGATGGGGGATCCTGTACACGAAGGAGAAAGCCGAAGATAAGTTCGACAAAGAAACGGAAGACCGTTAAAAGGACAGAGGATACAAAACGTAAACACGGAACGCTTTTTTTTCTTTTCTTTTTTTTTTCCTAGATTCGTTTAAGAGGTCAGATTTTTTTAGTTTCATGCAGATAGGGTCGAGTGGCTATTTCATACGTGATGTTACGCTAGACCCCAAGAAAAAAAAATTAAATTTAAATAATTTTGAAACTAAAAGAATAAACGTTTCACATCCACAACAGAAGAAAACAAATTTTTTTTCAGAATACTGTGCTATTTTGCAAGGAGGCTTTTAATGTTTTTCGGGTTTTCCTGTTTTTCTCGAAAACTATAGCTCTAACCAAAAACTTGCTTAAATACAAAATTGTAGTTAATAAGATTTCCTACGAAAATGTACTTAATAGTTTTTGGCGTAGGAACGATAGCATAGGAGCTATGAGGCTCGGAAGTTTTGCGATTTTCAGACTAAGAAAAATTGCATCCTCGAGTAGTTGATGATAATATTGGGAAAAAACTGGAAAACTCCTCAAGTTAACACAGCTTCAGAAAGGTCATCTCTAGGGGAAAAAAACAAAGCTAATGTCACTTTCTCAGAATTTTTTTTTAGGTACATCTAGTATCTAGGAAAGCGAGATAGCTTGTGAAGTAATCTTTTTGAACGATCTTTTTGCTCTGATTTTTCCTTCTTTCAAAACTTTATTTTATAAAGGAAAAAATTAAAGCGATTCCCATTGTTGAAGGTGGACTTATTGAGTGAATGGACCTAGAATCGGACAATTGAACGTTACTTGCCCGACTGACCGAAAACACGGACTCCAAATAGAGCGACAGAAGCTATAAACTGACCGCTACACATTCATACATCGAAAATTCACATTCTCATGGATATTAACGTGTTCCATACTGTATTTCGCCGAAGACCGGAGGATTATATTTTTAAAAAAAATTGTTTTGGACGTTGAGGGCCTTTTAAAGTTTTTCTTCGTTTTGTTGTTGGCGGGAAAGATGTTGGATTTCGTCCCATTGCGTTGGAAAACGAGTTGGCAAACACATTCGATTACGACTCGCTGAACTTTTAACTTCCCCCGGCGTCTCCTCTTCTGTCTTGACATACAGAGAACTTTCTCTCCGAACGTTTTTATTGAATACGCCAATCATTTTTAAAGTAATCATTAGGCCAAGGTGAACAAAAATCTTAAACTCTAATTATCGCATTGTTTCCAGATTTTTTTTCCTCCCACGAAGATGACACTGACCATGAAATGCTTTCTCCTGGGTGACGAGGAAACAATAGCTTTCGAAGGACGTTTTTGATGGGAGGACAAACTGGCGACAAGTTGTTGTATCAAGTCCCTCTTGGGGGCTTTCAACTCTAATATCCCTTCAGAAATTAGTACCTACCGCTAAATTCCTTTTAGTCAAATTCTCTTCTACTTTCTCGAAAGTTATTTTTTTTTAAGCTTAAAAGCCACTTATGTCGACATTTTATAGTTTAAGAAATTCAAATATCATAAGCGGGGATGAATGAACGGGCCAAAATACGCAATGTATGGCCAAAGATGGAGAGTGACGCAACTGTAAACAAGAGAATGGGCCGGCGAATGAAAAAGTCGTTTCGTTGTTAATTAGAAGACCTATTATAACTATCAAGGTAAATACAGAAATATTAAACGCACCTGTTCATTTTAGCGAGAAATCCGTAAGGTCCGTGAAGTTTAGCAGTTTTGTCTAAATTGCGGCAGTATAATGTCCAGATGCAGTCGAGAGGGCTGGGTTCTTTACTTCTTCCCTGGATGGGGTTCGTTGTTTTTCTGTAGGCTTTACCTAAATTCATGACGGCTCTCATTGCGCTTTGTACGAAGTCGAGAAGCTCCTGAAGGACTCCTTGAGATTCGCTGTCATCCTTCGAGCGGCTCATTTCTCTCAGGCGGTCCGGCGGAAGGAACAAAGCGTTTAACGCGACCACTTCCGGATCTCTTTTTAGCCTTTCGCCTAAGACTTGTTCTTCAGTGAAAGCGATCTGCTGGACGTTATGGAGTAAAAAAAGATCGATAGCGAGAAGACCGAATGAGACTAAACTTGACGTGTTGCTTAACAAAGCTTGCCTTGAAGGATAAATGAGCGATGACATGGATATTTCAGGCCCCGATGTGTTATAATACATTGTTTTTAATTTATCCATGATGACAGACGCATTCTGTGTGTAGATAGACTCATTGACGGAATCAAGAAGGTCCATCCAGTCGCTGTTAATGACTTTATTGCTTCCAACGAGATCGTAAACGTCCCTCAATCGTTTTTGTAAAAATGTGTACATTGGATTCTCATATTCTTCGTATTCGTATTCCTTCATGTATTGAAACGGTGGGATTTCGGGTTTGATGCCGGGTAGGCGGAAGTCTTCACGGAAATCCTGAGGGTCGACGACGACAGGTCGAGTCATGTCTTCGGACCAATCGTTGGGGTAGATCGCTTCGGATTTTTTCCTTACGGGGTTCTGTTTGATTGGGAAAAGCTCTTCGAATGCTATCGGGTCCGGTCCGGGTTGAAGCTGCAATGTTGGTACTGGAGGAGGTGGCGGCGGAGGCGGAGGGACGTGATGAACATGACGGAATCTTGGCCTTGCGCCGACTTCACGTTGTCCCAAATAAAGCGTCGCCGCTATAAACGCTGACGTGATTAGGAAACCCGAAAAACCCGCGCACAACCACCACTTCCCCAAGCTCTTCTTCTCTCCGAGTTGCATCTTGTTCTGACCGTCTCCCGCTTCTCCAAACTAGAGGACGCCTTCCCCACCTCGTCCTCTTAACGACGCTCCTCTACCCTTCACTTCTCTCGGAAAATGAACTCTCCTACTAACTTTTCAATTATAAATTACATCACGAAAATCAACTAATCAAATATGCCCAGACGATTCTTTTGTTTTCAAATCGACCGTAAAGGAAATCATTCCCAATACATAAATCACAACTTATATAAGATTCTCTAATGTCGGAATTCCCTGCAACGTCGAGTTCGACGAACTCGTAACTTCCGTCCGATGATAATTTGTGCAAAACATGCACATAATGACATAATAAAAACCAGAGCTTTTTTCAGGTTAAATTTTAAGCCTTTTTAATTTCCACGTAGTCTGAAAAATAATTGCCATAAACCAAAAATAAAGATGTCGTCAAACTGGAGCGTTATAATCCCTAATCTATTTTTATAAAATAAGTAACTTTTTTTTTTTTAACGGGCTAGTTGAAGTGACAAAAATCGTTGATAGTCACATTACCATAAACTTGGAGGTCACGGGGTCGGCTCACGCTCTGTTTAGCCCACAGCTTCCAAAAAGGCGTCGACGGAAAGCCGAAAGAATTTCCCTTCAAATGACTCTTAAAAGAAAACACTAAAGTTATGCCGAGTTTCCCATTGTTTTCGCTCGTTTGTTCTTCAACCCCTTGTCGACATTAGGCTTTCTTTGGAATCTTTATGGTTTTTTTTTTTAGTTTCTGAAACTAATCGCTTTTTCTCTGATTGACAGGCGAAGGCTGAGACGCTAAATCATATGGCCACTTCCTCCCCGCCAACAGGACCAAAAATCATCATATCCCGGAGTTTTTCTATGAATTGAACGCCGGGGAAGCCCTACCTGAGAACCACCCAGGAACAACACCTTTCGAGGATTCGAAATCTTGGAATCCATCAGGTGCTTGACATTTACTTTCTACTGACGTCCGGCTAATCTTCGTCATAACATGGGGTCTTAAATGTGTTTGTACCTACTCATTTTAAAACCCAGAAAATTTTGTTTTTAAACACCTCAGAAAGTTTTCTAGGTCGTACTAAGTATCTTTGAAAATAAAAGGTGAAGGTATAAAAATGACAATGCCCAAGAATCCGCTAAAAAAGGTGATTTCCGGCCGAAAAACACATATGACTATAAAAATGTTCGTATGAAATCTTATTATTGTTACATGTTGGTTAAATAGCAGGAGGCAAACGGTAGGATTCGATATTGAGGGCTGCTCTGGTGCCGAGAGTGTTTGACGCGGCGGCTGTTCGATCAAGATTTTCTTGTGTGTAATCTAATATCTTCCTTTTCGATTTCCGTTTGTAGATTTGCTGCTTATGGTACATTTTTAAGACTCCTTTGACCACAATGAACGTTACACCGGCCACAACCGCCCTTTCAACTCCAGAAGTCATTTTTGAAAAGAAAACATTTCCGATGATGGTGGCGATCGTCGGAAGTAATAAACCGCTTGTGAATACTCTCGTGCAGTTCATACCGTCTGTGATAAGAGTATCGGTCACGGAGCCGGATTCGTTGGTAACAGGTGCAGGAAGAATGTGCTTGAAGACGGGCAAATGAGGTGAAACTTTTCTCAAAAAAGCAAGAAGCGAATCCTCCCAATGGTACATTTCAAGAGCGATCAGTCCGACAGGTATCGCGGGTAATGCCGTAAGCAAAACCGACTGATCCATCTTCTCCAGTATATCGGCTGAATCATCCGAAATTTGAATCATAGTGACAGCTCCGTAGGTCAGCGCACACCAATAGATTGATCCGGCTAAAATAACGACTGCGACCGTCGGACTAACCTTTTCGATTAAACTATCAACTTTTTCCAGGATTTTTACAAAAATGTTTGGCTGCGGAAACTGAAGAAGGTACGGAGTTTTGCACTGTGGACATGAAACTTTTCCTCGTCGGTTATCTTTGAGTTTTTCGTCAACCCAAAGACGAAGGCATTCACGATGTACCCACTGCGTGCTACCTTTACAGCGGCATGGCTGAGCCCAAGTAGCTGACGGATCTTCGTCTTCGGTCGTTCTACATATCCAGCATTCTTTTTTCGAAACTGCTGTCACTTCTATACCCGGGACTGCACGCGGTACTAACACCTGAACGTGCGAAAGAGATGAACCATTTGATAGCAAACCAGAATTATCGTTTATAGCAGATACAAGCCTTGTATTATCTACTGAAGTCGGATATAATACTTCAATCCCTGCGATTCCAGCAGATTCGCCTTCCAACTGATTGGAATTAATGTTTGTGAGACCTCCTGTATTCGACGAACCTTCCGTCAGAGGCGCTGTGTTGCTGGAAACTTCAAATGGAGCCGATATTTCAATTGATGAAGCTTCATTCACAGCAACTGGCTTCGAATATAAATCGTTTTGGGCAGCCATTCTCGATGGACCATCGTCCTGCGCAGCTGTATTTACAGCTTTTACTGCACCAAAGGATATTTCGTTTCCAGTGCTGTCTATATGCTTGGAGACTTCATTTACGCCCTCTGCTGGATTGCTAACTGGCACTCTCGATTGACCATCCTCTAAATGCGCAGCTCTATTTACAGCCTCTACTGGGCCAAAAGATTTTTCGTTTCCAGTGCCGTCTATCTGCTTCGAAACTTCATTCACGCCCTCTGCTGGATTGCTAACCGGCACACTCGATTGACCGTCCTCTTGATTATGAGCAGCTGTATTTACAGTCTCTACTGCAGTCAATATTTCGTTTCCGGTGCTTCCTATTTGTTTGGGGGCTTCCTTCACGCCCTCTGCTGGAGTTGAAGCGTTTCCTGGACCTTCATTAGGTCTTGTTTCATTCGCAGGTATTCCATTTTCTACAGTTGAAGGTGCTTCATTATTATTGGACGCTTCATTTGAACTCTTGTTTTCTCCAGACATTTTCGCCCCTTATAAAAATATTGAACTTTTTATTTCTTTTTTTAATTTTGAACTCTTTTTCCGTTGAACACATGACATAAATCATCATATTCAAAAATTCACGAGTGACATCCGATCAACTAGCCGTGCATGACAAGTTGATTAATGACAAGGAATAACGATGTTTATTTTTATATTCCTTTTGAAAATGAACTGGGCGGGGAAAATTGAATTTGAGGAAGGTGTTTTGATTAAACAGAGCCTGAACGAAAGCTGTTAATAATTAGTGACAGGTCATGACCTAGAGAGGGAGGGTTGTTGTTCTTCGGAGGCCCTATTGCTCTCTGGCCCATTACTTACGAGCTACGCTTTTCACTCGAAATTTCGAACCTCCCGTCTCTCTTTTACCTACGTTTTGTTTCTCTAATTTATTTATTTTCCCACTTTCCAGCTTTTAAACCGAATGACTTTTATACCCGGAAAACAGACCATCCAAGTCATTAGTTTTATTTTATTTTTAGAAATTTGTTCATATTAATTTGATCTGGAAAGAGTCGAAGGAAAAAAATAAACAGTTACTTCCGATACGTTTTATTCAGAAAGAGTAGAAAGTGTCTCATTCTAACGGCTGCTTTGAAAAATACAATAAGCATTCTCTGAAAACCTTTTGGGGAAAACAATTTTATATTAATTAGTAACAGGAAAGGGGTGTCAAAAATACAGTAAAATCCCCCTGAATCGTTTATTTTTGGTTTACTAAACAATATACCATTAAAACACGCTCAAAAATGCGATAAAATCGGCGTTTTTCGACCAGTAAATCACGGTAAACGCCAAAAAATTAGTAGAAAAGGGTGTTTTTCCGACGATGGCCATAGAAATTTGTCAAAAGTTTGTTTTACGGGAACAATATCGTAGAAAACACCCGAAAAACCTTGCTTCTTGAATAGAAGCTTGAGGAAATAGGTCTAAAATAGAGTTTAAAGGGTTTCTTGGCCAAAAGTTTTGATTAGCCCAATTGCGTGGAATGTAAAAAAGGGGTCTCTTAGACAGAAGACTGAAATAGCGACCTTAAAGACTGTAATTTAGTGAGGAAAACCTGGGAAAACGCCCTAAAATTCGAATTAAAAGACGTTTCATTGCATGCAGGAATCAGAAAAAATTTTTCAAGTTTTTTTTTTTCGAAAAATTTTCCGGGTTTTTTTTTGTTGAAAAATTTTCCGGGTTTTTTTTTGTTGAAAAATTTTCCGGGTTTTTTTTGTTGAAAAATTTTCCGGGTTTTCTTTTTTTCTTTTTTTTTTTGAAAATTTGTTTAAGTTCTTTTTTTCGAAAATTTTGTGTCAAGGTCGAAATAATGGGCTCTTTGGCCTAGGGATGTGCCTCTCGTAATGTAAAAAGTATGAAATTTCTCCCTACTAAAAAAAATAATAATTAAAAAGTGGCAATTTTTTTACACCGAAAATTCTTAAAAAATATAAGGAGTAATTGGTGAAAATCGGACCAACGGTTCAGCAGCAGCGAATTTTTTAAAATTTCAAACAGACAAATCTTCACCATTTTATCAAAATTCAAAAATCACCCTCGTTAGTTTCTTGTTCACTGACTAAAGAAAACTTGGTGAAAATCGGTTGAAAACTGGCCGTAAAGTGTTCCGGAAAAAAATGCTACGGGCGGCCGGAACCACAGACAAAGTTGAGATCGGTAATGATCAATATTCGATTTGACCCTCCGGGGTCTGAAAGACCCTTCCCCAAAAACCGACGTGGAGGGTATCACAATAACTTCTTTAAGGAAGTTAAAAAAGCACTATGACGTCATCAAGTTCTCATTACATTATTTTAAAAACATTAGCTTATCCCGGGCTTCCATTTACGCATGTTTTCCGCCAAGTCGATTCGCCAAACGTGCCCCTCATATCGATCTACAGCCGGTATCTTCAACGAAAATTCCCTTCCCAGAACGAAAATAAAGTTCATCCAGTAAAATGTTCACGCCCCATTCAAATCCTCGCGCCGTAGAAACTATTTCCATGTTTTTATTCATATTCTGACAGGTAAAAGATAAAAATATAATGACTGTATATTAGACCAAATATACGTATTTTATATTTAGCTATTTTTTTACCTCAAAATTTACATAGGAATACCTTTAGTTTTATCTATTTCGACGAAATTATGAATAAATTGTTTAACGCATAAATTGTCAAAACTTTAAACGCTTAAAACCAACAGGTTACCAATATACAAGACAATTCTCGTAAGTAGTCATACTGTATAAAGAAATTAAAATTTTAAGCTTAATTTTATATTTTTAAAAAAGCTCAAAATTGGTGAGCTGGTAAATTTTTGCTAAAAGTTAAAGTTGGAGAGAGGGGAGGATTTAAAAAAAATCTTATGAATCAGTAGACGCTTCTTTTTTTTTCAGTTCTCTTCTGTCTACCAGATAATCCGTATATCTCACCTTTTTTTCTTGTACGTAACGTAGAATATAGAAAATTTAAAAGATATTTTTTCATGTATTAAAAAAAATCTGAAAGAAGTAAGGAGTGTTTTTTTAAATTCTGAATATCAAAAATCCAATTTTAAAATTCGTTTCAAAATTTTGACTGGGAAAAGTCGAGAAGTTAAAAGTTCCCCTCTGCTGTCATTCAAGTACCTAGTTTTTTTCTAATTTTTTGTTTTCTAAAAAAATTTGAACAGCCAAGTATTCATATTTATCTCAAAAATTGAAAATTTTTGTCCACGAATCAAACGTCGCGAAAAAAATTTGCCTAGAATGTTCCTTTTTGGGGCTCGAACGTCTTCGGTTAATTTTTGAAGTTTATATCGTAGGACAAAAATAAAGGATAAAAACATAAACTCCTGAAAAAAATAAACCATCTTATCGCTGAATTTTCTTTCAGTTTGTTTTTATAACAACCGACTTAAGTCCGGGGAAATTCCATTTGAATAAGTAATTTTAAAAAAACCGTGTTTTTTATATTGCATCTCTCATAATTACAGTCCAAAAGATTCAAATTTTTAAATTTCTTGAGCGTCAGTAGCGAGAGAGAAAAAAATTCTTGGGCATCCAGCTGGAACTTTTCTTGATTAACAGTAGGAAATAAAAATTATGTCTTTTGAGCTTATCTTCCATTATTTGCATATTATTTCCGTATTTTATTACGTATGTCAAATGATAAGAAGCGACCGAAATTTAGACTTTTTAATTTTACACGATGATTTACACAAAAAAGCGTCATTAATCCCAATAAAAAAGTAGGATATTTTACTATTAAAACTTCACAAAAAAACATTCATCTTTCATTATCAACCTTTCAAAAAATGGCATTATTCTAAATTGATCTCCTTCGGTAACGAGGCCGGAAATTTTCACTTCATCGACGCACTTTATTTGAATCAAAACCTGAAGATTTTGACAGATACGAGTCGACCTTAATTTTCGTAAAGTAAGAAAAAAATTGTTTTTTAGTTTTGAAAAAAGCCGTTATGGACACGGAAACTGAAGCGGCGAATGAAAAAAAGACAAGGGAAAAATCTCCCAAAAACCTCAAAGCTAGAAGAATTATTTCACAGGTAAATTTTAATTCTTATAGGTATTTCAGGTTATACTTATTTATTTTTTTTAGATTGCAGCCAGTTGTTCGAAATACATAATAATGCTTGATATCGGTATGGCGATTTGTTACCCTACAATAGCGATTCCTCCTATGCTAGAAGCCTTGGAGGGATTAAGCATCGATAAGTCAGAAGCTTCGTGGTTTGGTAGGTTAAAAATTAATCCCACTAAAGATCTCGCCATCACACTCTAAATATTTTCTTTTCAGCAAGTTTGGTTTTCGTGTGGCAGCCTGTCGGAAGTTTAGCTTCCATTCCAATGAGCGGGTTAGGAAGAAAAAACCTGATGCTTTACCTCCAGCTTCCTCTTCTCATCGGATGGTTAATGCCATATTTTGCTACTTCAGTTTGGGAACTTTATTTCGCCAGTTCTTGCTTAGGACTAGGTAAATTTTCAATTTTATTGGTGCCTATCACAAATGATATTTCAGGGATCGGATTCATGCAAGCGCCGATAGCCACTTATATTGGAGAAGTGACTCAACCGCAGTACAGAGGGTGGTTGGCAAGTATAGCATATTGCTTTTTAACTTTGGGACAAGTTGTAATCTACGTCATCGATGTCATCGTCGGTAGCTGGAGAGTTTCTGCCCTTTATGGGGCCGCTATGCCACCATTGACTGCTATCGTACTTTATATGGTATGTTTATATTCTCCTTTATTTTTTAATCGTATTTGTAGATACCTGAATCTCCAGTTTGGCTTGTCAGCGAAGGAAGATTTTCTGAAGCGAAGAAATCATTGAGATGGCTTCGAGGATGGACCAGTGATGAAGAAGTCGAAGATGAATATCAGACGATCCTTTATAACTACAGCCCGCAATATGCATCACTGGTAAAATCACAAAAGGATCCTAATGTTTTACCGACTTCAAATGTGGAAGAAGAATATAGAAAAACGAACGGACAAAGCGAGGAGACTTTGGATATCCAAAAAGGTGAACAAATTCAAAAAACGGAGAAACGCATGCCTTTTCATCGATATCTACTTGAGCCTGAAATGTACAAACCGATCATTTTAAGTCTTGTTTATTTCTACATGTCAAACGGAATTGCGATCGCAGTTATGAGATCTTATTTGGTCTTAATTTTTAAAGAATTGAAAGTTGAAATGAATGAATATATCGTGTTGGTTGGAGTGACGACAATCGGACTCCTGGCGAATATAATCTGCGTTATTGTGATGCCTCTAGTGAAGAAAAGGGTACTGACGTTTTCTGCTGGTATAGCCTGTACCATCGGCGTCACCGGATTGGGATTTTATACACTTTTCGGGTTAAATCTTGACCAAAAATGGATCCCAATTGCATTAATGGTCGAACTTTTCTTCGCCACCAGCCTGGCGATTGGACATCTCCCTTGGATACTCATCAGCGAAATATTTCCACTAAGGTAAACAATTTTTCTTTTCATTATTTTCTTAACGTTTTGTGTAGAGGGAGGACATTTGCGAGCGGATTAGTGGCTGGATTGGCGAACTTTATGCAGTTTCTTGGTATTAAATTATTCTGGACGTACGTCAGCTGGTTTACACTCGGAGGGACGTTCATCATGTATGGGGTCTTCTTCATTTTAGTCCTCACTTATTTGTATTTCTTCCAAATCGAAACCGAAGGGAGAACTCTCGAAGATATCGCCGAAGAATTCAAGTATGGAAAAAACTACAAACGTCTTTCTAAACAAAATCAACCTCAACCATAAATGTCTAAACTATCATTTTAGAAGCAACTATTTGTTTTATATTTTTGTAAAAATCATCATTATTGTTTGAATATTTTTGTAACCGTGGATGATATTATTGTTATTAGATGTATTAAAATTGTTTATGTTAAAAATATATTTTATAAATCGAAGATTTTTAAGTTTTTGTTTAGTTTTGATTAAAGAACACCCAGGATGGTCGGGAGAGCTGGTCTGTTTCCTCCTCATAAAAAGGCTCTTATCATTTGGGCCCTTTTCTCTGTTTTTAAAAGAAGAAAACCCATTTTTTAGATCTTTTGTTGATTTTCTTGAATTTTTTGTCCAAGAAACTTCATTTTTGACATATTTTCTGTCGTTTCCCTTTGTTTTTTTTTTTTGGAAGAAAACCCCTTTTTATCGAATTTTCAGGTGTTTTTATATGAGAAAACCAATTCTGGTGTGAAAAGAAGAACAGAGTACTAGTCTGGAGCTGGCCCCGACGGGAACTTCCTTAAAGAGAAGTAACAATATAGGAGGGGAAAGTATAAAGGAGGGGGAGTATAAGGGAGGGGAGGTATGACTGAGGGGGAAGTATAAGGGAGGGGATGTATAACGGAGGGAAGTATTACGGAAGAGAAAGTATAACGGAGGAGAAAGTTTTTTTTTTTTCAAAAATTTTCTAAGTTTTCCAACTTTTTTTTGAAAATTTTCCAACTTTTTTTAAGGGAGTGGAAGTATAACGGAAGAAAAAGTTTTTTTTTTTCCAAAAATTTTCAAGTTTTTTTTCGAAAAATTTTCCAACTTTTTTTGAAAATTTTCCTACTTTTTTTTAAGGGAGTGGAAGTGTAAGGGAGGAGAAGTGTAACGGAGGTGGAAGTATAACGGAGGGGGAAAAACTTTTTTTTTTTTAATTTTCCGAGCTTTTTCTTTTAATTTCCGCTTTTTTTTTTACGAAAAATGTTCCAGGTTCTTTTTTTCGAAAATTATTTTAGTATCAAGGTAGAAATAATGAAATTTTTCCCCAAGAGAGGTCCCTCTCATAAGGCGTGGAAGTGTGCAATTTTTCCCTTCTAAAATGATAATTAATGTAAAAAAAGGATAATTTTTTTACACCAAAATTCGTAATAAAATATAAGGACTATTTCGTGAAAATTTGGTGAAAATCGGACCCAACGGTTTGGCCGCAGAGAATTTTTTAAATTTCAAACAGACATAATATCTCCACCATTTTTTCGAAATTCGTAAGTTTCCCATTTTTTTTATCAAAGAAATCATAAATCTCAAAAACCCCCTTTTTTTAACGAGTTTTTAAGTTTTTTAACCATAGAAACTTCTTTTAACCACCAGAAAGGAAAAATAAAAACAAATTTTAACAAAAATTTTTTTTTAATTTTCAACAATTTTTATAATAAACTACGTGATATGATTATTTATTGTTCTTTTTTCTACTTAATAAGACTTCTTTATTAGGCAACAAAATGCAAATAAAATGGCACTGATAATTATGCTACAAGCCTTAAAATTTGATTAATTGGTCACCGATAAAAAAACAACCATGGATGCTTATTTTTATAAACAACAATAAAAAAAATGACAACAGTCTTTTTATAACAAAATTAAGCGTTTAATTTGGCCACCAGACAGTTTTGACGCTCGTCAAAAAGACGTCCATCAAAGAAACGTCAAGAAGGGAAGACATAGGGATTTTTGTGAGATAACCTGTATGATTGAGACTCACATCATTGGCATCGTATTCTGCCAAAATGATTTGTTTTTGAATCGAACTACTTTCAATCAACTCCCTCGCATTGTACGAAGTGTTTTTTAACAAGAAAATCAATGAACCTTTAGGAAGTGAAGGAAGATTGAAACATTGGTATTTTTTTAATGTTTCAATCATTTTTTGATTAGAAATAACAATGACGGAATTCCTCAGGCCGATTAAAAAATGAATAAACAAACTTAAATGGGTTAAGAATGAATCATTGAAATTTTCCTCAGCGACATCAAGAAGGACGACTTTGTTCGATTCGTGCCAACAAACGACATCAACTTTAGAATCGCTGAAACTTTTAACAGTCGTTTCTTTCTCAAAATCTTTATCTGACAATTTAAAACTTGAATAAACTTCCTTACTAAAAAAATCAAATCAATTTTAAATATTTCGAAGGAGAAATTCTTACTTTTCAGAAAGTATTGGAGCAACAGCTTTCCACATTTGCTTCTTATCCATATTTTTCATGTTTGAACTTGCCTGAAGAGCTAAATTTAAAGCTTCATTCATTCCACTAAAAAATAAATTTATTTTTTTCATAAGTAATCATTTAAAAATGTACCTGATGCAGTCAGATTTTGAAGAAGACATGGTAAAAATACCAGGGGTTAAATTTATTAATTTTTTTGGAATTTGAAGAAGTTTGAGAACTAAAAATGAAAAAGGTTATTGTATGAAAATCAAGAAAAATACTGACGTTTTAGGCCATTGTATGGGATTTTTGTTTGTTTTCGGGATTCCAATGGAATTTCTGGTTTGAGAAGTCCATGGCAGTTGATCCAGACGGTTCCCATCTACAGAATATAATTAAAAAATAAATTTTTTGTGAGTTAACATACATCAAGTTTTTTAGATATAGAATTAGCACGAGCGATCCTTTCAGTCCAAATTGAAGCTGCACAAGAATACAGCGACTTGTTGACCAAAGCGACACCTTCGCCTTCGCTTCTGAAAGGCATAACAACAAGGCCAAGTTCACAGTTGTACCTCGGCTTTTCAATAAACTCCCTTGGGTCCCAACCAATAAAAAACCTATGCGGTAAATTCTGACTAGGTTGAAATATCTAAAATTGAAATAAATCAAACTATAAAAAAAAAAGAAGAAATACTTCTAGGTCGCCGATTTTTTCGTTGTTGAACGTCTGCGGATTTTTTTCGTAGTGGCGAAAATAAAATGAGTTTGATTTTAGAAAACGGACTGTCTCAGTTTTTATTTTTTTGACTGCTTCTGTATATAAAGGTTCTTGAACGTAAACGTGGCTTAGAGTCCAAAGAGCCTAAAATTTAAAATTTAAAATATTTATTTAGATAATTTATTTAAATAATTACTTTTCCTTGATAACTCCAAGCACCAGAAACCAAAGCGTTGACAGCCGAATCTAAATCGGCGTCATCAAAAATCAGCATCGGACAAAAATGCTGAGATGAAAAATCTTCGATAAAAGCAACATCTGAAAATTTTATAACATTTTAGAGTTTTTCTCAGTATTGATTAGAAAAAAGGAAACCTTTCGGGGGAAAAAAATCAGCAATCATGATCATAATCAAAAATAGTACGATTACGATTACGCCAATTTCTGCCCACTATTTTAATCTCCAGTAAAAAACCACTTACCGATTTGTTGTCGTTTTTTATCATCATTAGGAACACATCTAAAAATAAATTAATTTATAAAATGAAAAATTAATTAACTGCCCCAGTTAACCTAATATAAGCAAAACTTGAAAAAATAAATAAAATACCCAGTTTTGTCGATTATTCTTTTAAGAACGATCAAAAATGGTAGGCATTCTTCGTCAGTAACTTGCAACCGAAAAAGGCTATTTGACAAAATGGCTGGACATAAAACTCTTCCAAGAATCGGTAGCTCCTGTTGCCTCACAGTAAAATCTGAAAAAATTTCCAATTTTAATTTTTAACCACAAGAATTAATTTTGTTTTACCTAATTGAAATGGTACACAATCTTTTTCTGTGTATAAATCTTCAAAATTATAGGAATAGAAGTTCAATTCGTCAATTAGCATGTCGACGGTTGCTTTGGCATCGTAATAAGTGTACAAAGTTTCAGCCAGAACGCCAATTAAAAGAGTTTTCTCATTTTTAATCCCCGATAAAATTCTAAAAAGATTAAAGCAATTTGAACAACTTTTGAAAACCTATATTTTTAAAAATTACGTTTTTATGGCAGCTTCTGTAGTCTCTTCATTTAAGTAATTAAAGTGAAACTCGATGCTGTTTTTTGTGGGTCCTTCTCTCGTTTGATTATATTCTTCAAGCCATTTCTTAAAAATAAAAATAAAAATAAAAACCGTGAGACTGGCAAGTCAAATGCCATAAAATGGCTGTCAAAAAGAGTTAAAAAATTTGATGTATATGTATTTAATAGAGAATCTGGGAGTACCCAGGATTAAAATTAGAGGGCCCTGATTGGTTAATAAGGTCCTCCACCATGTGGCTACGCTCCCAAATCAATGTATGTTAGTCAATGCTCAAAATCTCACGTAAAAATTAATAATTTTCACCTTTCCTATGGCGACACATTCGCCCAAAGATGCAAACGTTTCGACGTTCATATTGCTCAGAATCCGCGAAACAGACATCCCTCCAAATCAGCGAAGAAAAGACACTAAAAAAATTTTGAGAGAGAAAAAATTAGCCTTATCAAACAATAAAAGATAAGATAAAAAATTTAGTATTTAAATCCCAAGTTTTAACTTAATTTGAGTACTTACAGAATCAGAAAGATATCAAATCCTACTAAATTTTTTACATTTAATTAAAATTAAATGCTATTTTCCGCGTTTTAAACAACAAATTAATTCTTTAAAACAAAAACAACAAAACTGTAATGATAGTAACAATGATAACACTTATCAACAAGTGACATTTATCAATTGGCCAACCTGAACAAGCTGGCAATGATTTAAAAAAATTATTTTAAACTTAATTAAATTATTTTAATATTTTAACTAAATATATTCCTACCTCCATGAAAAGAACTAACCATAATTTTAAATTTAAAGTTAGGTACTAAACAATTTTAAAACCTAAAATCGGTGATAAAAGTGGCACCACCATAATTTCTAAAATTATTGAATAAGAAATAAATAATACTAAAAAAATAAGAAATAAATTTTAAATATTTTTTTCCAATTATGATGACTTTTGTTTAATTTTTATGGAGTATTTAGAGAAATTTTAAAACAACACTGTTTATCCAGGTGAGGGAATATTTCCTGGAAATAAACATGGATTTTTGTATCATAACCGTAACTTGTAAGTCAACCGGTTATTAAGAAATCCGTTCATTTGAATAATTTGCAATAAATATTTTAGGTTTTTGTTCAAATATTAAAATAATATTGGTGAAAACATAAAAATCGTGTTCGTAATTTTATTTAATTTGTTTTCGGGAAGAGAACGGTTGTACTGATTTGCTAACCGGTTAACCGAAATAACCGAACGTACCTATTCGTTCTCTTACTCTTTGTGTATTCGTGGGATCTCAGGAATAGGGACACGATATCGGAAGCAAAGTATCGATACCCGGTATCGTAAAAGTATCGGAACAGTTTTATCGATGCCAGTATCGTATCGGGCCTAAAGTATCGATACTTTTAAGTATCGGTATCGCCGGTATCGGCAACTTTCCCGCCGAAATTCAAATAAGTTTTTTCAAAATCTCTGTTTTTTCCAAAACAGTTTAATCGAAACCAGCATCATTTCGCTATCGGACCTTAAGTATTGATACTCTTAAGTATCGGTATTGTCAACTTTGGACCTAAAGTATTGATACTTTTAAGTATCGGTATCGTCAACTTTCCCGCCGAAATTCAAATAAGATTTTTAAGTTTATAGAGTTTAACTGCCAACTGGACTGGAGAGTGGGAGTGGTGTGAATCCCTGGGTGGGGAAGGCAAAAGCTGCAAAGCAAAGTCTTCCTGATGGCAGTGTTGCAAGACGTCCGATCATTTAAAAATGTTTAAAAAAAAACGGTACCGATACTTTTTACCGATACTGAACAAAAAGTATCGATGCTCCGATACTATCGGTCAAAAAGTATCGAGGTCAAAATCGGTGGTATCGGAAACAAAAGTATCGATACTTCGATAGTATCGAGGTATCGTTCGTGTCCCTACTCAGGAAGTCGGAAGTCGTCAACAAACTGTGGACCGTACTACCGTTGACTGAGAGAAATTCCTCATTTTATTTTCTCTGTATGTTTCTTGTGGAAAGTAATCTTTAAATTATAATTTATAAAAGTTTATTTTGTATTTAAATATAAATTATTGTATAACAGTTTGAAAATCGTCGATTTCAGACATTTTTAAAAGGTAAGAATCGAGGTTAAGCTTTTTTTTGTTCTCATTTTTTAAAGTTTTTGTATCGATGGGTTTTTAAAAAATTAAAATGGATTCAATTTAAACAGTGAATAATTTAGGGTTTATTCCTTTTTATTTTTCTTTGTTTGGCGTGACAAAAGGAGCGTTTACCGGGCTCGGAAGTCTCGGGGAGTCGTTTTTGGCTCCGCGATTATTTTTAGATCGCATTTCTTGAATTCGACGACGTTCTTGGACTTGAAATCCTTCTGTTGAAAGGGTGAGTGCGGGGTTTTTTAAAGGTTCGCGACTCTTAAAATATCTCACGTGTTTAAAGGTCAATTTCTTTAAATTGTGGTTACTTTGAAAGTCTACAGGCTCATCCGTGTCAGTCATTGGCTTGGAAAATTCTTTCACTTTTTATTCTTTAAGTATGGAACTTTTTAGGCTGATTTCTATTAAAACGAAGTTAGTGACTTGCAGAACTAAACTGTTCTTGCTTCTGAGGTTTATTTTCCTTTGTGCTCTACGGTTTTTGGGTCGTTTTCATCGATTTAGTGGAGAAACACCCATTAATCCTGGTGTTTGGGTGTTCAACATCTTTTTTGCAGGGCTTTTATTCATTTTCCTTGATGTTCTGGTGTAGAAACACCCGTTTAATCGGGTGACAGGGAATCAAACATCTTTTTGCGTTTTTGGTCATTTTCTTCTATGTTCTGGTCTACAAAACATCCCTTTTCATTACGTTTTTGGGCGTTTATCTTCTCTTTTACCTGTTATTGATTGAACGGGTGTTTCTACACCAGGAAATTAAGGAAAATGATTGAAAGCCCCCTGTAAAAAAGATGGCAAACACCAGAACACCTGGTTTTTGGGTCGCTTTCATTGATTTCCTGGTGTAGAAACACCCGCTTAATCAGGTTACCAGGAATTAAACATCTTTTTGTTTTTTTGGTCATTTTCATCAATGTTTTGGTCTAGAAAAACGCCTTTTTCATCATTTCAGGCGTTTATAATCTTTTTTACTTGTTTTTGATTAAACGGGTGTTTCTACACCAGGAAATCAAGGAAAATGATTCAAAGCCCCTGTGAAAAAGATGTTAAACACCTGGTTTTTTTTTTGGTCGTTTTCATCAATTTTCGGGTGTAGAAAAACCTGTTAAATCAGGTGAATGGGTACTCATCATCTTTTTTTCCCGGGTTTTTGGCCATTTTCTTCGATTTTCTGGTCTAGAAAAACCCCCTTTTCGTCATGTTTTTGGGCGTTTATCATCTCTTTTACCTGTTTTTGATTAAACGGGTTCTACACCAGGAAATTAAGGAAAATGATTGATAGCCCCTGGGAAAAAGATGTTAAACACCAGAACACCTGATTTTTGGGTCGCTTTCATTGTTTTCCTGGTGTAGAAACACCCGCTTAATCGGGTTACCGGGAATTAAACATCTTTTTGTGTTTTTGGTCATTTTCATCAATTTTCTGGTCTAGAAAAACCCCTTTTTCATCAGTTTCTGGCGTTTATCATCTTTTTTACCTGTTTTGATTAAACGGGTGTTTCTACACCAGGAAATCAAGGAAAATGATTCAAAGCCCCTGTGAAAAAGATGTTAAACACCTGGTTTTTTTTTGGTCGTTTTCATCAATTTTCGGGTGTAGAAAAACCTGTTAAATCAGGTGAATGGGTACTCATCATCTTTTTTTCCCGGGTTTTTGGCCATTTTCTTTGATTTTCTGGTCTAGAAAAACCCCCTTTTCGTCATGTTTTTGGGCGTTTATCATCTATTTTACCTGTTTTTGATTAAATGGGTGTTTCTACACCAGGAAATTAAGGAAAATGATTGAAAGCCCCTGGGAAAAAGATGTTAAACACCAGAACACCTGATTTTTGGGTCGCTTTCATTGTTTTCCTGGTGTTGAAACACCCGCTTAACCGGGAATTAAACATCTTTGTGTTTTTGGTCATTTCATCAATATTTTGGTCTAGAAAAACCCCTTTTTCATCATTTCAGGCGTTTATCATCTTTTTTACTTGTTTTTGATTAAACGGGTGTTTCTACACCAGGAAATCAAGGGAAATGATTCAAAGCCCTCGTGAAAAAGATGTTAAACACCAGGAAACCTGGTTTTTCGGTCGCTTTCATCAATTTTTGGATGTAAAAAAACTCGTTTAATCAGGTGTTAATCATCTTTTTTGACCGGGTTTATGGTCATTTTCTTCGATTTTCTGGTCAATAATTACCCCTTTCATCAGGTTATGGGTCGTTTAACATCTTTTTTACCGGTTTTTGATAAAATGTTTCTAGACCAGGAAATGGAAGAAAATCATTAAAAGCCCTGGTTAAAAAGGTGTTAAATACCCGAACACCTGGTTTTTTTCTTTTTTCAGTGATTTCCTGGTGTAAAAACACCCGTTTAATCAGGTGAACGGGCGTTAAACATCTTTTTTACTGTGTTTTTGGCCATTTTTTTTCGATTTTCAGGTCTAGAAGAACCTGTTTTACCAGGCGTTCAGGCGTTTAACATTCCTTTTACCCGGTTTTCCTCAATTTTTTTTGGTATAAAAATACCGATTTCACATGGTTTTTGAGCTTTCATCACCCAATTTTTAGGCTTTTGTCCAATTTTCCCTGAAGTATGTTTAAAAAAATCAATTTTATCATTCAGGTTAAAAAGTCCTGCTTTTTAAGAAATTTTTCATCTGGGCCAGCTGTAAATTAGTTCTTTGTGAATGCAGAATTTCTGGCTCTCCGAAACAATATTAATTTAAAATTTTTTGCTGTTTTACAGATGCCGAACATTAAATTGCAGAGCTCCGATGGAGAAGTTTTCGACGTCGATGTCGAAATCGCCAAGTGCTCCGTCACCATCAAAACCATGTTGGAAGACTTGGGTAAGTCCAATTTTTTTCTATTAAAACTAAACTCTTATATCTTTGTTTTTAGGGATGGATGAGGATGAAGAAGAAGTGGTCCCGTTGCCAAACGTGAACTCAGCGATATTGAAAAAGTGATTCAGTGGGCGACTTATCACAAAGACGACCCTCCGCCACCGGAAGACGATGAAAACAAAGAAAAAAGAACCGACGACATATCCTCGTGGGATGCCGATTTTCTCAAAGTTGACCAAGGAACCCTTTTTGAGCTTATACTCGTATGTATAAAATTTTTAAATTTACCAAACTAACATGCAAATTTTAGGCTGCAAATTATCTCGATATTAAAGGACTTTTGGACGTAACATGCAAAACGGTTGCCAACATGATCAAAGGAAAAACTCCCGAAGAGATCCGAAAGACGTTCAACATCAAAAACGATTTCTCAGCCGCTGAAGAAGAACAAGTCAGAAAAGAAAACGAATGGTGTGAAGAAAAATAAAAATTCAAAGCTTCATTATTCACTTGTAAAAAATAACTACTTAAATAAAAGTAACAAAAATTTCAAAAGGACTTAAAAAAATATTATTTTTACTTATTTCGCATTTCGACTGCAATTGAATAAAACGAAGCATTTCAAAATAGTATTTGGTAACATTTTGTGCAAAATATTTTTTCTTTTTTTTTTCAATATTGTTTTTCATTAATTTTTTTCTATTTATTTAATAAATTGAAATCTGTTGGAGCAGTGTTTTTTTTTCTTTCATTAGTTTAGTTCATGTTTTTTGAAAACTTTAATTAATTATTATTATCCAACTGTTCTACTTCTAATCCATTTCTCACATTAAAACTCCTATTCACTTACTTTGTATTCTTACTAGCCCAGGAAAAGTTATAACTAAATAAGTTTAAAAAAATTATTCTACTACCCCTGAAAAGATGACTGATATTTGACGATTGGGCCAAAAGTTCGCTGTTCAGCGAAACTAGCAGATCACCATTATTTGTCAAATCGATCCTACAGTTTATTTACAAAAGCATCGCTTTAGGGTAACTCCATAATTTTTAGTTGTACCTCTAATTCAAAAGAGATGGGCTGTTTTTTTCAAAGTCTTTAAAAATCCTAGACCAAAGACATTTTAACCCATTCAATACGGAGAGCGAGTAAAGGCGCTCATCGAACCTTACCCAATGACTGAGAGCGCTCCCTCTACCCTTCGCCAGTGACTGACCTCGCTTTTCTCCCATACTTTTCTAAAGGCATTCTCTCGCTCCAGTCGTTCACGAAAGTTATTTTACCGATTCTCCGTTATACAATAGAGTACAACAAAGATAACCCAATTCACCGTTTTTGCCTCCGATTTTTTGAACTGAAATTATAAATATTGCATATATATAAATATCGGTTTTGTTTCCTTTTTCAAAATATATTTTATAATGATTTATAAAAAGGTTTCAACGAGAAAAGCCAATATCGGCCAAGAAATGACAATCGGCTGGGCGGAACGCTAGATTAGTTAGGCAATCCAGCAAGAATCTATAACCTATGACTGAGAGCGCTTATAAGCGCTCTATTTAATTCGTCTATAATTAGCGAATTAGACTAATTAGAATATTAAAACTATTTTTTTAGGCTAATATAATATGAAACTAAACTAATTTTCTGAAAAACCAATTTCAGTCACGGGAAAAGAATTCAAAAATATCACTCAGTGATAGCCCAGAGCCCGCCAAAACCGTATTGAATGGGTTAACCTATTCCATTTAAACCTTTTGGGTAGATAGCCAATCAGAATGTCCAATTAATTGATTTGAAGTGCGCTTAAAGATAACTTTTTTAAAGTTTTATTTGCGTTTTTGTATCTCCTTCCCTGCGACCATTAGAAACGCGGGAGACCATTGTTAATCCTTCCGTGCTGAAGAGTGCGCCAGGTGCACCTTCGTCCACCTGTCTTCTCATCCTTAACTTTTTCCCGCGGCGCGTCAGTTAGCTTTCAAACTCCTTTCCAGTTGGTTCCTCCCGCGCCTGTTCGGTTGTGCTTCAACATCTTAAGACTTGTGAAAAGTGAATTTTTCTTTTTTTTTTCTCCCTGGCGTTCAAAGTTTTCTGGATTATTTTACTACGTGTGGTAAGTTTTTTTTGTTAATTATTATTGTTTTACTACACCGGTAGTCCTTCCGACGTTCTGGTTCAAAGGACAAGAGGAAACGCCGGACTCTTTTGTTATTTTTCTCTCTTAATGAAATATACGTAAAACATTCACCATTTTTAAACTCAATTTTTACGGAGCCGGATTAAACAAAAATTAAAATATTAGGCAAAATTACTTGATTTTGAATAAAATATGACGGACGGCCGGCACAACAGACAACCTCATGACGGATAATATTTCCAATCAATTTTCCTCTGTGGGGTCTGGAAGACCCTTTCATAAAGACTCCAAAGTGGAGGGCTTTACTTTAACTTTATTTAAAGAAATGAAAACCATGACCTACCCTTCTACTACTTCTGCGATGTTTTTAAATAATTGTCACGATTTTTTCCCGCGACCTATTCGCGCGGAGGACCAATTTTAGCACTTTTCGGAATCTGTAAATTGCAGAACTTTCATCACTTAAAAAAAATGTTGGCGTATCTTCATTTTTTGAAAGGTCATTTTTATCGAAGTCCTTCAACTTTTCAGGATTCTCCTGTGCGACATGGGAGTCACGAAAGCATCAAAATCTCATCTTTTACTTTATGTTTATCATTTTAACGCGAGGAACAACACGTCAGGAATAGTTCAGGGACAATAGCGGACCTCTTTTGATTTTAAAATAAGAAAAATGCACAATTCCCGGAAGTCAGTGCCCCTTTTCATCGAAAACCACAATTTTTCACAATGCATTTTTAAAAACGATCTTAGTCCATATTTGGTTAAAAAAAAGAACTAAAATTCTCTGTGTAAGACTATTACGAAGAATATTGGGTTTTGCATAAGAACGGGGTTACCTGTCTGTACATGTGTGGAAATTTGGATTATCAGTGAAGAAAAAATAAATTTGTGTTGATTAGTGGAGCACGTTCGCTAAATTTAATAACTCACGAAATGACCTAAAGCAAGGTCGTTTAAATTACCTGATGTTACCGACACCTTTCACTTTTTAATATGCGAAATAGGAATTAAAACGATTTCCTTCCGAAATTTCTTTTAATGGATTATTGTCGGTTTGGAGGAAGCAGGAAGGAAAAAAAATAAAATAAAAAAAAGACGGGGGGCGATTAAAGTGAATGACGGACCTATTTCGGTACCGTTCACTGTGGAAATTCAGCCAATTCTGAGGTAAAGCGGGTCGAAAATTTTTTTAAAGGAAGAAATTCAGTTGGTAAGACAAAATTCTCTTTAAATTTTTATCTCGCAGTGTCCATAATAGGGTATACTAAATAGGAGGGAGAAGGAAAATATAAATAGTCCACCTGATGAGGCGTGTCTCGCCGAAACCTGTCGTGGAATATCTGTAATTTTTAGGCGTTTTTCTCGATTTATGGCCAAAAATTTCCCCAAAAATACGGAGTTTTTGGGTGTGGTGCATTGATTTTTACAAGAAACCTCTCTCTTTCCTAAATTTTCTCAAATTTTTGTCAGAGAAACTAGCTGAACTGGATTTTTGAAATTTTTTCACGGTTTTTGCTTAAGGAACCTACCTTATTTCCGGATTTTTGTGCATTTTTCTCGATTTTTTGTCTGAGAATCCCCCCTTTTCTCGATTTTCGGACGTATTCCTCAGTATTTGCCTACGAATTCTCTCATTTTACCGAAGTTTTTGGCGTTCTTCTCGATTTTTTCACCTAAAAACCTACCTTAACCTAAGGAACCTACCATATTTCCTCATTTTTGGGCATTTTGCTCATTTTTTTGTCTGAGAATCCCCCCTTTTCTCGATTTTTCACCTAAAAACACCCGTTTTTAAAATTTTTAGGCGTTTTTCTATATTTATGGCCAAAAATTTCCCTTAAATACGGAGTTTTTGGGTGTTGTACATTGATTTTTGTATAAGAAATCTCTCTTTTTCCTAAATTTTTTCGATTTTTTGTTCTGAAGACCCCCCTTTTTTTTTAGTATTTTCGTGAGTTTTTATCAAAAAACCAACCTTTTTATCAGATTTTCGGGAATTCAGTTGGTAAGACAAAATTCTCTTTAAATTTTTATCTCGCAGTGTCCATAATAGGGTATACTAAATAGGAGGGAGAAGGAAAATATAAATAGTCCACCTGATGAGGCGTGTTTCGCCGAAACCTGTCGTGGAATATCTGTTTTTTTTATCCTCTCTCCCTCATTAGCTTTCAAATAAATAAATTTTTCAAATAAATCGAATAAAATGGCGGAAAATTAAATTTAAATTGAGCTCTGGGAATATTTTAAAATGATCTCTTCAGCAATAACTTTCATAAGGTCTTTTTAGACATTTTTGTTGTAAAATTGTATTAACCTTTATTTATTTCGTCAGAGTAGGCACGAAATGCTCATTTTAACTCCTACATCCTGGGACCATTTCAAGCGTAAAACGGATAAAAAAAACCTCCTCTTGGTAAATATTGTCTTCGTATTCGCGTATTACATAAAACGGAACCAAGAATGGAAAAATGTGGAAAGTCTGCCCAACATTAGAATCTAAATAGCGGTGGGTTATTTAGCGGTCTGTTATTACGCGATGGCACAACGACAAAATTTTTTTTAAGAATGTGGTCTGCGGTTCGAATTTGTTGTGAAGAAAAAATGTTGATTTACTTTTTATAGGTTCGATTACAGTCGATCTAAATAACCGCACGATGGAGTTATTTTCGTATTTAGAAAAATTATGCAAATATGTTCAGAGAAGCTGGCCATGACGAGATTTTAACGAAGCGACCTTTCGCCGTCGTGATACCTGCCGCGATATCATGATTGAACATGATATTTTTACACAAACAAACTAATTGCTTGCGAGGAATTTTAAAATTGTCAAATGACTTATCAAGCATGAAATTAGCTCTTCTACAAAAATCTTTTATTGAATTATTGATGAGCGATCCTTAGAAAAATTCTAACCTTGTCGAGCTACAAAGCGCTACGATTGGTGTTCTCCCGAGTTAAACAACCTTTTCGAATGAGAAAAATGTTGATTAATTCGATTTCTTCCGAATATCGTTGGGACCTTTCACAGTGGCCATTGAGGATGAACATTTTACTTTCTATTTCTGAGGTCCAATGGCTTTTAATTTTTTTTTGTGCTAGTAAAAGTCTAAAATCAACCATCTTCCGCTTGGATGCCTCCTATTTCATGTTTAATCTAGCAAAGGCGATTAAAAGATCCATTTGTCGTGTAATGTTTTCTCTTTAAAAAGACCCTTTCATCCTCAAGTGAACAACGGTCACAAGAAGCCTCTTTTTAAAATCATTTTCCTCACCATCGGCCACATATGCCACACTTTCACGAGTTTGTCCAGAATTGTTGATAAATTGAAAAAATCGTTTAACTCGGAGTCTTCTTTTAGGGAACAATAAACTTTTAGGCTTTTTTTATGACCTCTGAGTAGAAAGTCTTGTCGGTATAACTGCCTCTGTGGACCTAATGGTCTTTAAAAAACGATATTTAGACCCCCATCTTGTGGGGTTCAAAGGTGAAAAATAACGGTAAGTCTCTCCGCCCCAGTTTCGTGAAATATCGCTTTAACGGGTTCATTTTGAGTACTCAAATTCGGTCCGTAAACGTTCATTTAAAAAATCGATGGATTTCTAGAAGTGGCGGCGGTTTGAAGTTGGCGTATTTGTCGGCAAAGATTCGTAGAAAATTGTCAAAAAAGGGTTTTTCTTGGCAGAAAGGCCCAAAAATCCGATAAAACGTGACGGCCAGGGCAAATCATAGCAGCAAAAATACCCGGCGGAACTGGGCATCCATGCGTAACTTTTTAACGGACTTCAGAATATGAAGCATTTACCGAAGCTTATTTACATTTATGTTTTCGCTCACCCCTAGCCGAGGAGTCCACTGCCCTTTACACATTGATGAACACCTAATAAACTTAATTTACGGCTTCTTTCTTAAAAAAAGTTAATTTTATGTAACTCGTCCGCATGTTTTACGACGCGTAGCCATTCTTAAAACTGATGATTTTAAATTTTCATTTATTTCATACTTTTAAAACCTCATTTAGCAATACTTTTGCTTCATACGGTTGCTTCATGGAAGGTATTCTGGTTAAAAACCCATCGGGTAATCAAATCGGGATTTTTTTTCTTTCTCTCCCTCGGCGTAATTCGTGGCGTGACGAATCGTCGGCCTTTGGTTTTTGAACTCCCAATAACGGGACTTCATTTGAACCTAGAAGAAAAAAAAAATTATAGTACCTACCCGAGTAATTTAATAAAGTGGAAGTTTTTAATATCCATATTGTCAGAATTAATGAGCTGTCCTGAGGCGAGGATGCTTTTCCCTGGTAACTCGGACCTTTCTATCTTGATTTCTAAAGACTGTCTACCTAAAAAAATTAATTTATGATATAAAATGCTCCACGATTCCAAATGGGACACGGCCCTTACAAAAGAATAGCGTGTGAGTTTGACATTGAAGCTTGCATTTTTGGAAGTAAAAGTCTCCCACCTTGACACTGCTATCTAAATGCGGGCCGATTAAAACTATGCAGGTTCACACCTGACGAAATAAAAAGTAAGTTTTAAAGGGAAAGCAATTCTAGAGGGCGATCTTGGCGAATTACGTAAAATCTACGTGACCTAAAGAACCTTTAAGAATCCGATTGGTATGTAGGAGTTTGTTTGTTTGGGAAATAGCGTGTTTTACTTTTTTTTCTCTCACACACACAAAAATTATTTCTTAACACCTCTATTTTGCCTAATTTTGATTTCTTTATCTCCGGAATAATTTCACTTCATTTCATTATTCATACCATAATAAGTACAAAAACAATTTTTTTTTTCTTCAAAACATTTCTTAACGATTGTGAAAAGTACTGTTCAAAAAAATATTAAGCCAATTTCATGAATGACTATAGCTGCCATGTTGTGTACCTATATTCTTCCTTAAAAAACTCTGGTTGGTCTCAAAAGCCTAAATTTTTGAGCGTTTTACTCGATTTTTGCCCAAAATAACCTTTCTTTTTACTAAGTTTTCTTAAGTTTTTGTCAGAGTAGCTAGCTGAACTGGATATTCGAAAATTTTTCACGGTTTTTGCCTAAGGAACCTACCATATTTCCGGATTTTTGTGCATTTTTCTCGATTTTTTGTCTGAGAATCCCCCCTTTTCTCGATTTTCGGACGTATTCCTCCATTTTTACCTTAGAATTCTCTCATTCTACTGACGTTTTTGGCGTTCTTCTCGATTTTTTCACCTAAAAACCTACCTACACCTAAAGGACCTACCATATTTCCTGATTTTTGTCAGAGAATCCCCCTTTTTCTCGATTTTCGGACGTATTCCTCAATTTTCGCCTAAGAATTCTCTCATTTTACCGAAGTTTTGGGCGTTCTTCTCGATTTTTTCACCTAAAAACCTACCTACACCCAAGGAACCTACCATATTTCCTGATTTTTGGGCATTTTTCTCGATTTTTTGTCTAAGAATCCCCTCTTTTTCGATTTTCGGAGAAAAACTAGCTGAACTGGATTTTCGAAAATTTTACACGGTTTTTGCGTAAGGAACCTACCATATTTCCGGATTTTTGTGCATTTTTCTCGATTTTTTTGTCTGAGAATCCCCCCTTTTCTCGATTTTCGGTCGTATTCCTCAATTTTTGCCTTTGAATTCTCTCATTTTACCGAAGTTTTTGGCATTCTTCTCGATTTTTTGACCAAAAAACTCCCGTTTTTAAAATGATTTTTAGGCGTTTTTCTCGATTTATGGCCAAAAATTTCCCCAAAAATACGGAGTTTTTGGGTGTTGTACATTAATTTTTGTACAAGAAACCTCTCTTTTTCCTAAATTTTCTAAAATTTTTGTCAGAGAAACTAGCTAAACTGGATTTTTGAAATTTTTTCACGGTTTTTGCTTAAGGAACCTACCTTATTTCCGGATGTTTGTGCATTTTTCTCGATTTTTTTGTCTGAGAATCCCCCCTTTTCTCGATTTTCGGACGTATTCCTCAATTTTTACCTTGGAATTCTCATTTTACCGAAGTTTTTGGCATTCTTCTCGATTTTTTCACCTAAAAACCTACCTACACCTAAGGAACCTACCGTATTTCCTGATTTTGGGCTTTTTTCTCATTTTTTTGTCTGAGAATCCCCCTTTTTCTCGATTTTTGGACGTATTCCTCAATTTTTGCCTTAAAATTCTCTCATTTTACCGAAGTTTTTGGCGATTTTTCTCCTAAAAACACCCGTTTTTTAAATTTTTAGGCGTTTTTTCTATATTTATGGCCAAAAATTTCCCTTAAATACGGAGCTTTTGGGTGATGTACATTGATGTTTGTATAAGAAATCTCTCTTTTTTCTAAATTTTTTCGATTTTTTGTGACCCCCTTATTTTAGAATTTTCGTGAGTTTTTATCAAAAAACCAACCTTTTTATCAGATTTTTGAGAATTTTTCTCGATTTTTTTGTTGGAGAATCCTCCATTTACAGAATAGGTTTTCGCAGGTAGAGGATTAGCTGAAATGCCACCAGTCGAAAAAACTACAGCGAAGAATTCTTGTTATTTTGGAAAGCTTTACTGATTTTTTTTTGGGAATGATATGTCGGGATGTTTTCACTTTTTCTTTTTCATAATTTAGAAATTTCGTCATTCGTTATCCAAATTTTGCGAGTGAATTATGAACTTGTAAAAAAGTAATTAAAACGGATGAAATGTCCTTAGATTAGGAGAAAATGTACGTGGACGGTTCCTGAAAAGATTGCGTCCGCCGTCACGTACCTAAAAATGGAGAAAGAAAGTGTTTACGTAAACGTCCCGAATGTAGGTAAGTAGCTTCTGGAAAATTGTCTGGTGAGAGGAAGAATTATTGTTATAAAAGCAATCGGATTAAAGTCCGGATGAATAATGAGAAACGCGTGTTCAAGGTAAACAGACTTCCCGTTCCCGCGAGCAGACTGCACCTGAAAAGAGGTTAACAGATGTAGCCTAACATCATAATTATGGAACAATAGAGAGATGCAGAATGGACACACGCGCCGGAAAACGGATGAGGCTCTCTAGGCTAATTCTTTCTTTCATCAATGCCCTAAAGTTCAATCATGCACAAAAATGCTTCTGCCTGAAAGTAGAACATACTTGCCATCTCGAGTACCCTGGAAGTGGACCTCGGGATAGCATATAAAACAAAAACGAAAGGGAATTTCTCTCCCTTATGACGACCAAACAAATTGGATAAAGGAGAGCCCTAAAAATCCGGATGTTTGGAAGAAAAACCTTCAAAAAGGAGTGAGTTTTAGGCCCTTAAAAAGTGGCGGCAGGTTGGCAATCCTGCTGCCTTAAATCAAGGTGTCATTTTCAAAAAGAAATCGCCATCGCCTAACCTTCAAAAAGGAGTGATTTTTAGGCCCTTAAAGAATTAGTGGTGGCAGGTTGGCCATTCTGCTGCCTGAAATCGAGGTGTCATTTTGACAAAGAAATCGCCATCGCCTAACCTTCAAATAGGAGTGATTTTTAGGCCCTTAAAGAATTAGTGGTGGCAGGTTGGCCATCCTGCTGCCTTAAATCGAGGTGTCATTTTCACAAAGAAATCGCCATCGCCTAACCTTCGAAAAGAGTTAAGGAGTCATTTTTAGGCCCTTAATGAATTAATGGTGGTAGGTTGGCCATCCTGACGCCTGATATCGAGGTGCCATTTTCACAAATAAATCGCCATCGCCTAACCTTTTAAAAGGAGTGATTTTTAGGCCCTAATTATCCCTAACTAGTGGTGGCAGGTTGGCCATCCTGCTGCCTGAAATCGAGACCGTGTCTTTTTACAAAGAAATCGCCATCGCCTTACCTTAAAAAAGAAGTGATTTTTAGGCCCTTAAAGAATTAGTGGTGGCAGGTTGGCCATCCTGCTGCCTGAAATCGAGGTGTAATTTTCACAAAGAAATCGCCATCGCCTAACCTTTAAAATGGAGTGATTTTTTGGGCCTTAAAGAATTATTAGTGGTGGCAGGTTGGCCATCCTGCTACCTGAAATCGAGTTGTCTTTTTTACAAAGAAATCGCCATCGCCTAACCTTCGAAAAGGAGTGATTTTTAGGCCCTTAATGAATTAGTGGTGGCAGGTTGGCCATCCTGCTACCTGAAATCGAGGTGTCTTTTTTACAAAGAAATCGCCATCGCCTAACCTTCGAAAAGGAGTGATTTTTAGTTCCTTAATGAATTAGTGGTGGCAGGATAGCCATCCTGATGCCTAAAATGGAGGTGTCTACAAAGAAATCGCCATCGCCCAACCTTCAAAAATGAGTGATTTTTAGGCCCTTTTTGAATTAGTGGTGGCAGGTTGGCCATCCTGATGCCTGAAATCGAGTTGCCATTTTCACAAAGAAATCGCCATCGCCTAGCCTTCAAAAAGGAGTGATTTTTAGGCCCTTAATGAATTAATGGTGGCAGGTTGGCCATCCTCACGCCTGATATCGAGGTTTTATTTTCACAAAGAAATCGCCATCGCCTAACCTTCAAAAAGGAGTGATTTTTATTGCCTTAATGAATTAGTGGTGGCAGGTTGGCCATCCTGATGCCTGAAATCGAGGTGTCATTTTCACAAAGAAATCGCCATCGCCAGAAAAAGTCTTATAGGCCTTTCGTCCATCACATTCACAAAGAATGAAAAATTTAACCAGGTTATTATCGATTTTGACATGAAAGTAAGAAATAACTAGTCACTCAAAGCACGTCAAATTTTCACTCTTTCACCGTCCCCGATTTAATTGAAACGTCTTTCTTCGACCAAATCGGTACAAGGGACAAAGAATGCGAAGAGAAAAAAAAATGGCAAAAGTAAAGAGAAAGGCTTGTTGACTCCACCATTCCTGTACAGTACCGTTCTTCTATGGTATTATTAAATATTTTAAGGGAAACCGTGAGTGTAGTCGTGGCGACTCCCAAATTAAACGCTTTATCCGGAAACCGATAATTTTCTTAATTTGAACGGATTAACGGTGGAAAATTGTAGGGGGAAAAAGCGTTTTATTGAGCTAAGGACTTTCGTCGCTGTAGATTTTGGTTAAATTTAAACAGTTCTAAATTTTTTTATATTTAAATTTAGATTCCTTTCACTGTTTAAAAATCAAGGAATTGCCCCCCTCAAGTGAATCCGAGTAATCTGTCATTATTACTTTCTACTCGGAACCGCTTTCCAAAGGGATGTTATTAAAAGTGTGATATTTGCCGATAACCGTAATTACTTCGGTTATAAATTATTTCCCTCGTAATAAAAACTTTGGTTTCGAAAAGACCGTGAATCATAGAACGATCTCTGGCAGGTGAGGGGTGATTCATCCTTAGCTACAAACCAACCTGTTCCCTCCGTTCAATATAAACACTTCAAATAAATCTATTTTCGTGAAAGACGCCTTCCTTGAAGCACTTCTCTTCAAGAGCTCCTTCACGCCATAAATTTACTGCCTTTACTCAAGGTATTGTTTAGTACTTTTTTAAATAACTTTTTATAGATATGAGGATCGGCCGTTAAAATTTTATCTGAACAAAAGAGCGTTTTATTAGCCTGCAGGGCAACGAACTTCTCGTTTCCTTTTCCGATATTGATATTATTTTGTAAACAAATCAAATGTGCAAATAATTTTTTTTTTTCAATCGTAGTGAGAAATTTGGGCTGTTTACGCCCGTTTCGTGTGGCCTGGCTGAGCGAAGGCTTTAATTTTTTCTACCTTTTTTTCGATATTATTGATGAAAACTTATTTTTCCCTACTTAGATGAAGTTCTAGGCCTACTATATTTTTTGTTCGTTTGCTCTCTTTTCTACTTTTTCTCAACTTCTTTCCCCCATTTGCATTCGATACTTCTAATCGTTTGAAAGTGAAAGAAAAAGACGTGAAAAATACTGGGCAGACCAACTAGTTCCAGCATTTAAACCGAGGAATGCCTAATTTATCGTCACGACCCGAAGAAGTAAAAAGTCCTCTTTTTTTTAACGCAAAATTCCCCTTTCTTTTTTATTATTTCCTTTTTCGAAAAAAGAAATATTGCAGAGCGATAAAAATTAGTTTTAAAAAAAGATTAAAAAAATATTTTTACCTAATTTGGTTGTGAGAGGTTATTTTGGATAAGAGCTTCGGATTTCTATCTTAAGCTATTAAACAATGACGATGACCTCAAGAATACCTCGTGAAATTATTTATCTTTTTTTTTATCGCAAATTTTCCCTTAAAAACTCACGTTTTTTGTCTTTATTGTTGGAACTTCGATTTTTTGTGGCTCGTGAGACTTGCTGGGAGTTACATTGACCGTGGCTGCAAATCGCTGCAGCGTTTTGGCCACTTTGCCTCGCTCGAGCGCCGCGCGAAACACTTTGAATTACCGAATACTGCATGAAAACCAATTAATATAAAATTTTTTGTCCATCTAAATATGGCTATTTGACATTTAAAAAATGATTATTGACAGAAGCATCTTATGACTGTTTCAAATTAACATTTCACGAGTTTTCCCAAGGCGAACGGCGATTAGTTTTTTCCCCTCAGTAGACTAGAAAGGGAAGACAATTCTTACATTCTAAATATTATCGTTTTCATGTAAACGCAAAACACGAACGTATGATCCGAATGTGGCGATCAATTAATAAAGGATCGTCGATTAGCGAAATCCCTTTCCCCGTTCGCCTTGACCTGTTTACTCACACACGATTGTACTTTTTCCACGTAAAATACCTTCCTCATGTCCTTCTATAACTTCCTTTTTTAAAAAATTGAAAACGTCTTAATATATAGAAAACATAAATGTCTTGTTATCTTCTTACATAAAAACTGTAATGGACATCACCTTCGTATTACAGCAGGCAATAAAGTATTCAGTGATTTTCTTTGAGCATTCAGGTTAACAACCGGTTGCGCAATATGCTCTTATTCTTCAGTCGATTTTTTATGACTTGTTCATAAAGGGCGTGAATTCTTTACGTTATTAGCAAAAAACTTTGGTAAATGACAAATTTAACTTCCTGTTGTGAAACGTTGAGTTTGAAATTTTTTGTTAGGATAACAGCTGTTGTTACTGGTAATCTGTCGGTCTACGACATTGTACTTCTTCACATACGGTTCCTTTAAAAAAAGAAGACGTGAGGATATTTGTCCCACTAGAAACAGGAGAATCCGTTGAGGTTTTCATTAGTTTCGTAAATTTCCTCGGGCCAAATTGTGAAAGTGCGTCTGCTTTCAAATAGGTTAAATCGCCGCGAGGTTTCTTCTTCCAAATATTAAGTAAGATTTAATTTGACAACTGAATGACGGAAATAAAGAGATGATCCGGCTTGACCTAGGTTTTTAAATCGTAGTTTATCTGAATTAAACCTACGTTAAGGGAAGAAGGTAAGCCGTAAAAATGATGATGAAGGTCTTCCTATTATAGCCTTCTGTAGACCCTTTTGTCTCTTGCGGTTTAGTTTTCTTTGCCCATACACCGCTTTTTCATCTTCAGATATTATCTTTCAAGGGCAGCAACATCGGAAGCTTCCTTTTTCATCAAAGTGAAATCATGAAATTAAAAACGAAATCCTCACCCCCATTGTGCTCAATGGACTCTGAAAGTCGGACATGAGTGTTTTGTCACATAGTAACCCAGTTTTTTCTTCTTTCTGTCGCTTAGAATGTGAAGCATGGGAGACAAGGTTGTTCTCAGATTGTTTTTTGTCGTTCTACATCCTACCTTTTAAGCGCAAAAGTAGCTTAGCGTTTATCAACCCAGTTTTTCGCTCAAGAAAGTTAAGAATAAGGGCAAAATGTGGCTTTGCATATCTACCACTTTTTTAATAACCTACTACTATTTAGGGCTCCTTCCTATTTACAATAATAGCGATTTTGATCTATAGACCTAAAATTAGTCATCGATAATTTTTTTTCTGCGTCATATTGTAAAGTGCATAAATTATGTTAAACTGTGTTATTAGAATACGATAATTTGAAGGACAAAAATATTATCTAAAAAAAGGACTTTTTGACCATTGATAGGTGACATTAGCATGTTCTAATTTTTCCTTCATATCAGCTTGTTCAGACAAGCAGTTCTGGTACTTTAGTTAAGGCTACAACTGCAAAATATCGGGATATTGATAGATACACTTGAAATTTTTATTAAATATTTTTTGTTAATTAAATTCTCTTTCTTTGTAGGACGCTGGACTTATGATTAACTGCGGTCATAACTAAGGAAGCGGTGAGTAATTTTTTTTTTTTCATTCCCAAGTTCAACGAACACTATCCAAAACGAGATAACGAGTTGACTAATCGATTTTTAAACAGTCTCAAATCAGTGTAGGGGTTAACACGCCCTGATTGCCTTCAAGGAAATGACTCGGATCATCTTGAAAAATAATCCGTCATAGTCAATAATCCGGATCAAATTTGCTCCAGAACGGCCTTTTTTAAAAGATTTTTAAAAAAATTTAACTTCAACCAGGAATTTGAACAGGTTCTTATTTTTCTCTGGCGAAAGTTTTTTTTTCTTTAGGAGCATTGCCCTACTAACTTCTATAATCTCGGAACTGAAAATTTGCCATCTTTAAGCCCTCTCACGTACAAAATCGCAGTCTTTACTGTTATTCGATTTATCATTTTGAAATCGAGATTTTTCTTTTATAACATTCAAGTTATGGGTAATATTTTTAAATCTAACTTTGTCTGGATGATCAAAGAATAAAAAGATTTGCTGCGTAAGAGAACTCTGATGACGTATCTTCAGAAGGCGCCAAAATTCAAATCGAATTTTTTTTCATACGATTCAAATGGCTGTGATTTGTACTCTGACTTTTATCGCGTAGAAAGACCTTCGAGGTACATTACAGAACAATTAAATGAACGATCGGAATAAAACGGTAACCCTTTATCTCGATCTGGTAACGGAGCAAACGTGGGATTTTTCTTGCTATTGATAGCAATAAAAGGCAATAATTAATAAATTAGTACGATGCAATATCCTCATAAATTATTTAAGATAAAATCCAAGGATTCCTTTTTTAAGAAAAGATAAATATTTATCAATTTTTAGTCCGTGTTTACGCGTAATTACACTTCATTAGAGGAACAAATTAAACGTTTTGTAAGCTGGGAAAAAAAAAGTAGAACTTGTTTTTTTCGTCAAAATTTACATATTTCCTTTTCTTTTTGAACCAAAAATGCTCAAAAACGCCCTTGAGCTCTACGTATTGCCTTTTTTGATTGTGACATAATTTTAGGGTGGTTGCCCTGGAATTTTTGTTTGAAAATCACGATTCTTTGGAATTTTGTTATGAAGAAAAATTTCGGTAGTGAAACCGTTCATTTTACACATCCTGCCTGCGGAAGGTTTGATTGACGAGAACACGAAGGCCAACCCTTCCTGTTTAAACGGATATCGTAGCCTAAATTATAGCAGAAAATACTTTCTAATCGTGTCAAATTTTAAAACAAAATGTTAAAAAATATATGGGAATAAAAGACATAAATGTTTAAAATGTTAATCCGGAAAAAATGCTGTTTATACGAAAGAATTCAAAACATTCTTTAGGTTTTTTTATGTTGTTTAATTAATTTTTATTGAATGAGAGAAAGTTTGTTAATGAACTGAAATTAACTTTCGGCTTTCATTGAAAAAAAATTGCCCTTTTATTTGAAAGAATTAATTTTTTGATTTGAAAAACCTATCTTTTTTCCCCCCTTATCGTGGGTAGAATCGTTCCAATTATTACGTTAAGCACCCCGTTTCAACCTTGGATCCCATCATAGCGTAACAGGAAAAGGCGCTGAATCGCGACGCTGCATTAGCTGCACGGACGTTTTTTCAAAAACAATAAAATTTATGAAGGAGAAAACTTTTTTCAAGGATTTCTCTAGTCGCGTCTGCCGATTTTCTTCCTTGGACGAGACGTGTCCTGTGCCGAAAACTTTCTTGTCCAAATCTTTCTTAAATATTGTAATTTTGTCGTTCCTGATTTAGCGTTTTATAAAAATATGATCATGAAAGTGAAAAAATAAAAGCAGATCGAAAAGATCAACTGAGGAATTCGACCTTTCCATCCCTTCACCTTTCTACGGTTCTCAATACATGGAAAGACGTTTTGTATAAAAGAAAACAAAAGTTTCTCAATAGTTGGGCGTGCTCGTATTTATTTTGAACGTGAAAATACTTCTGTAAATATTATTTCTCCGTTATGAAAGCGAATTTTTTTTCTTTCTTCAAAATGCCATTTTCATGGTTGACGTTTACGAGGCGCGGAAAAACCCTTGACGTTTCCCCTCACGAAAATGACTCCGCTTAAAAGCCCGATTTCACGGAAGATCGCTTTTTAACATACGCCACGACTTACCGCTTTAATTTTAAAAGCGACAATACCTACATCTTCAATCACCCAACTTTTTTTCAACAGTTCCGACGTCAATTTCACGGATGTCCCGTTCGTATGGGGTCGATGACGATCTAAAAAGTCAAGAATCTCAATAGACTGTTGTGAAAAATTCGAGAATCTCTAGCTTGTCTCTTCTCCAGCCTTCTGCATTCACCCCATAGGCGACACTTTTAGCAGGAACTCGGCTGACTTCATCGTAATGATCGACCAAAAAAGTGAAGAATCTCAATAGCCTGTGTAGTGAAAAATTAGAGGATCTCTCAGTTTTGCTTGCCTCTTCTGGGAGCCTTCTGCGTTCACCCCAAACGTTCACTCCTTGCAGGAACCGGCATGACTTGATTATAGAGCTCAATGATGACCAAAAAAGTGAAGAATCTCAATAGCCTGTGTAGTGAAAAATTCGAGGATCTCTCAGTTTTGCTTGCCTCTTCTCCCGCATTCTGCATTCACCTCAAAGGCTACACTTTTAGCAGGAACTCGGCTGACTTTATCGTAATGATCGGTGACGACCAAAAAAGTGAAGAATCTCAATAGCCTGTGTAGTGAAAAATTCGAGGATCTCTCAGCTTTGCTTGCCTCTTCTCCCGCATTCTGCATTCACCTCAAAGGCTACACCTTTAGCAGGAACTCGGCTGACTTGATCGTAATGATCGACCAAAAAAGTTAAGAATCTCAATAGCCTGTGTAGTAAAAAATTTGATAATCTCTCGCTTGTCTTTTCTCCCGCCTTCTGCATTCACCCCAAAGGCTACACTTTTAGCAGGATCTCGGTTGACTTGATCGTAGTGCTCAATATGACCAAAAAAGTTAAGAATCTCAATAGCCTGTGTAGTGAAAAATTTGAAAATCTCTCGCTTGTCTCTTCTCCCGCCTTCTGCATTCACCTCAAAGGCTTCACCTTTAGCTAAAACTCGGCTGACTTAATCATAGTGCTCAATGATGACCAAAAAGTCAAAAATCTCAATAGCCTATGGAGTGAAAAATTCGAGAATCTCTCATTTCTGCTTGCCTCTTCTCTCGCCTTCTGCATTCACCCCAAAGGCTACACCAGCAGCAACCACTAGACTTTATCGTAGCGTTACGAGTTCATATCGCCCTGTAATTTTGACTATCGAGATCTTTCGACATCTCTAAATTAGTATTACATCTTATTTTCGATTTAGTTTACGCTCCAACGCTATTGTCACTCTTTTAAGGAAAAAAATGGTGAAAAAGACAACTTTCGTTTGTACACCTAATTAAACATTACACAGCGAATTTCTACAACAAAGACACCCAAATAAAAAAAATTCTTTAATTTTTTATAAAAATTTTTGCAATAATCAGAGCGAAGAATGCTATTTTAACTTTCATAACTGTCACTAGGCTTTCATTTTTTCTTTTTCTTGAACACAATTAGATGATTAGCTTTCTTCTTAAGGACTAAAAACGTTGACATGTTCCTATTTCTATAATGTAATTTGATGGCGTAAAGTGTTCGAAAAATTTGAACGAGTTTTTTCCTTATTTGTATTCCTTTTTGAGAGTTTACGGTTAATTGTATGAAAGATGTGTTCATATTCTCACATCACGGATGATAATAATCGTGACGGTTAAGCGGCAATATTGACACGTTTTCCAACGTCGCCGCAAACTTAGTGAAAGGAATCAAAAAACGTGAAAGTACAAACACCGCAGAAGTATTATCTGTATTTTTTTTCTATTTTCTTTGATTTCTCCCTTTTGACCCCTAATTCGATATAAAGTTTTTATCTTTACGGTCTTTTCAGGAATAAAAAAATTACTCTCACGCGAGAACCCTTTTTTAGTTGAAAAAAAGGATGAGCAATCTTTTACGACTGAAGAATCTGAAAGTAAATTCTTGAAAACGAGTCGAAAAAATAATTTTTTACTATTGAGACAAAAATGGACTTTTTGCTATTAAGAATATACAAAATATGCTTGCTCAACACTGAGAGAGAAGCAAGATTACAGGAAATGTTGGTCGATCCGACATCTTCCCACGAAAGCGCGGGAGGTTTCACAAGTTGAGAGGAGGACTGACCTTGAAATAACCTAAGAGTTTAACCGCCAAAACTCGGAGAAAATTTTGATATCCAAATAATTGTTCCTAAACTTTCGATTCTTTTTCTAATATCCTGCTTTCAACAAAGGTTAAACAATTTAAATTATTTTCATTTTTTGAAAATGACCCAGGAACTAAATGCTTACGTAACAACAAAAATGTTTACATTAAATTTCGCCCGGTGGTAAATATTTCAGTGATGAAGTAATAAGATATACCACAATTTTTTAATTAAGCCTCCTCCGTACAATAGAAAAAAACTTACATAATCATGTCAATTGCTCTCCGAGAGGATTTAATATTGTATTTCTTAACTCCATGACTGATACGTTTCATAACTCAACAATCTTCAGATTCCGAACCCTTCGACGTTTCACAATATGTTTAAAACGTGCGACAAACGTAGGTACTTTTTCAAAAATTACACCGGAGCTAATCCGAAGTTGAGACTTCGGAACATCACGACGACGCGTGATCTTCTTTTGCAGTTTTTGGTTATAATTTATCGCTTTTCACAGTTGAGTTAGCATGGTAATAATTTGTTTTATTAGGCATAGGAATATCTTTTTTTATGAAATCTTGGTTCACAATCTGGACTAACGATGACAATTGTCACGTTAATAACGACCTCGTGAAACTCCGAAGCGCGTTTAACCTTTCAACAGAGAGCGAAACACTTGCCGGACCTTTCGCAAAAAGCTGAACTCCCTTGGGCAACTTTTATGTTCGCTAACTTGAATGTTTTTTAATTTTTCGAGTGGGAAACTCGGCGTTTTCTATGAACGCCGTGATAACGCAAGGATCAAGCCTTTTATTAGAGTTAAACCATCGTATTAGGCGGCCTCCCTTCCGCTTAAAGTGTCCACGACCGTATAATTTCGCGTACCGCAATATGACATTGAGGAAAATCGGTTTAACCGACAAGGTAGCATCTTAAACAACCATTGTGGCCACGTTTTTAAAAATCTCCCCTCATCAGAAAGGAAATGAAGCCAGCCAAAGGTAGTTCCGGAATACTCGCCAACACTCGACGAATCGTGACCCCGTGTAAAAAAATACCCGATATGTCGACTTAGGCAATGACCTCATTTTGTTTAAAGAGAGCACAAAATCGTTAATTTCGCTCGGTTCTTCCACAGAAGATTAAATCAATTAGACGGGATAATGCGAAGAACACTGTCCTCGTTTGGAAAACGTGCATTCGATCTTTCATAATAGATTTCAAAATTTTCACGTTTTCTACACAAAATTTGTCTTCTTGGGCATTTAAAAACTCTTGAGCGTCCTTGATTTAAGGAGAAAGCATTTTAAAACAGGTGGTTTGCGCAACAATGAACCCCACGGATATCTTCTGTCATTGTTGACATTATCTTCTAATTTTTAAAGTTACGTTTTAAATTTTTTAATTGCTCCGCGGGGAAAATGAAGGCTTCAAGTAGCGTTACGTAATGAGTGCTGCATTGACCATGAATAGAACGAGAAGAAAGGGAGTTTTTCAGTTATAAATCATAAATTCTCGCTCGCTGTTTATTTTGACGAGCGTTAAATTATATGGAAGTTGCTTACCAATGAAATAAACAAGATCGTAAATAGCTTTCTGAGTTTTCTTACAGCATATTTAAAATTCGATTTTTTGTGCGTCGAAAATGATTGTTGTTTGAGGTTCAGAAGAGCTGAAGATAGGTAAATAAGCTAGATCCTTGCTAGTCAACTCGCGGGAGGGAAGATAAGGGCAAGAAGATGGTATAAGAAGCGGAGTGACCTTGAACAGACCAATAAGATCCCTCAGGGCCTGAAACAAAAGTGACTTTAACCCTCGTTTGTTTGCCTGCCATCCCCCTGAGAAAATTAGGTTCATATCCTAGGGAGTTATTGAAAATCATCCTTTCAATTTGTATAGTCACGAAATGGTAGGCCGAAGTGGAAATTAGCTCTTCCATAATTTAAGGTTGTCATTTTAAGAAGGATTTGATGAATTGTCGTGTGGGGGCATCGATTAAATTTCTACTTCTAATTGAAACCGTCGGTTTCACACGGCAGAAACAATCGGTTTCTTTTTCCCGGTGATTTATTGACTCGATGATTGACGAACTTCAAAATCGTAAGAAAGTAGAAGAATGACGAGATGTTTTTTTTTAAACTTCCGTGAAAGGAGGCGTTTATAGGTCTCAAGACCGGTCAATAAACATGTCCAGTGTAGAAAGGTCGATTAATCAGTCATAATCGATCATTTGACACTGAAAAATCGACTTCTGATTCTTCAGTCTCCGGTGCCAGAAATGACTTCGGCCCACCTACGCCATTCAATTCTTTTGATGATACGGAATGCGATTAAGATTTCAACGAACGGGATGGAAAGAATGCTTTTTGCTTTCTTTGTCAAGAAAAAAATAGTCCACGTCTTGTAAAAGTTTCAGTTTTCGATAATCGTTTCGAAATAACAAAAAAACCTTCAAATGACATCTTATTAGACGATAGGGTTGACGTGCCCTACGTGTCGGGACAACCGGCGTACTTCACACCTGTAAAAAAACTGTAGACAAAAAACGAAATGGGAACAATGACAGTTGCTTCAGAAGTCCTTGCCCAACCACTTTGGATAATTGAAAGCGCTCTTCACACGGCTTCAGAACACCTTTTTCGTGAGATCAGAACCACGGGAAAGTTTTATTTCCTCGAAAAACGTCAACCGATATCGTCCCTGAACGATGGACACTGAAGGTCAACCGATATACTTCTATCTCCATTTCTAGGTGGAAAAAGTCGAACAAATAAAATTTAAAACTTAGTCAATTAGTCGGACGGGATTCGAAAATAATTTGCGTCCTTCTTCGTTGGAAGGTTGACTGCATTCCTTTTCATATTCAATGAAACGTGAGCACTTTGTAATGACCCGAGTTGGGAAATGTTTACACGGCGAGGTTTCCGTTTTCAAGTAACTGTTTTGAACTAGAATTATTTCAAACTTTAAGGTACAAGAATTTTTACATAATTTCCAAGTCAAATGTTTATCCTTTGATAAACGTTTCCAGGATTCACCTGTTTTAACAAAAGGAAGTTGGAATATGATAGTATGGGTGGATAAGAAACGGTACCCATTGTTCCCTTAAGAATTGCGGTCTGCATTTCTGCAATGAGATTTTAAAAGGGAAGGGCCTTAGGTGATGTTGTGGCTGCACGATAACGGTCGGTGTGAAACTACCGTCCGATTGGCAATCATCTACCTTCGGGGGGTTCGATTTCCTATCTCGTTACACTAACCTTTTAATCTGCCACATTTCTATATTATAGAAGAAAATTGAAAGTGCCGCAGTGAAAGCGTTTTTCATGAAAAACGACCGTTTAGTCTGTTGACAAAAGAGCGATGCGGGGAGTCGTAAGCGAGAGGATCATTTACCGGGTCACGGAAGTCCTCGGACAGTCACGAACTACTTCTTCCGTTAACTTCTGTCTCGACAAAAGCCATTTTCGGCTCAGTTTCGGCCTTAAACATTTTTTTTATGGGGTACTGAAAATACAAGAATGGCCGGTTAGGTCCGGCATAAATGTCATAGGTGTAGATCGTGATTGCTTTTCATCTTACATAACGTTAAAAATACACGTGGTCGCCCACCTAGCATGTCATCGCTAAAATTCACGTGCTAGAATTTTTTCGACCTTTGCCCTGGAAATCTTGGCTTTTTATTACGTCTTGAAATGCCATGAACTCCCTCAAAAAAGGGCTGGTCCACCCAAAAATCCGACGTCCTCTGCAGCACTTGCAGCTTTCCACAGTCTTTTGCCTCTCCTCCTCCTCTGCCAGCCTGCCACAGCTGGAAAATGGGATCGATGGTCTGAATAGTGAATCAGGACGTTCTGATTAGTTTTCCTACGGCTTACCGCATACATTGAAACCTTTTAATGGATCCAAACTATATAAATTAAAAAAGTGGTCCATTTTCAGAACCCAGAAAATTGGTTTTATGGCCTTGATTTCTCTCACCGCCACATGCAATGGTGGAAAATGGGATGATCACTTCATCAACCTAGATTTAGACGTTCATCCAAAAAAAGAACCGTAGTTTTATCGGACAAACGTTCGATCACGTCCGGACCATCGTCCGGAGGAATTAATATCGTGAGAGCTCGAAGCCAACTCTCCATTTCAAAGGTCAAAAGGGTTCAAAGTGTGTAATCGCTACATATCAGCACCCACGTTATACTTTTCCGAAGTGTCGTAAGGTAGCTGATAAATTTTTGTGTTTTTTTAACTTGCGTGTTGAACTTGCATCATATGAACAAAAGCCACAAAATCTTTGAGTAATCAAAAGCGAATTGTAAACACTCGTGGCTTGATGAGCGTGAGAAAAAACATCCTCAAAAGTCATCGAGGTTTAACCGCTTTCCTAATAACCGACGATTTAAGTTACATGAAAGCTAAACGTTCTTCCATAACATCAACATTTCTGATTATGTTTTTAAATATGAAAAAGAACGTACAAAAGCGTGACAAAAATACTAATTTATGATTTTATGAAGCTTACAAAACTGAAAACATAAAATTTTTGTTTCAAAAGGAAGTCTTATTTTAAAGTTCACGACGTTGTTCTTCCCGGTCATATATTCCGAACATAACCTGAGGGTGATCTAGAATGGCATTGGATGAACAAAAGGGTTATGTGCCCCCCGAGCCGTGAAAGCAAATCAACAATTTATTCAAATAAACGAATTTTTTTCAGATGGCGTTTACGGGGAGGAGCGGATATTCAAGCGGTAGCTCCTCCACCGGATCGAGCGGAGGCGCCCGGGTACGGACGGTGACCCTCAACAGGAAGCCGCCTCCGGCCAAGCTCGGATTCTCGATCCGGGGCGGGAGGGAGCACGGGACCGGCTTCTTCGTCACCGCCGTCGAACCCAATTCGGAAGCCCTCAAATCAGGGCTTGTCGTAAGTACTCACCTTCCATCAAGAATTTCTTAAACAAAATTTTCAGGTGGGTGATCAAATTTTACGTGTAAACGGATTCCCAGTTGAAGATGCTACCCACAAAGAAGTCCTACATCTCATTCAAGGACAGCCGACCATCACGCTCAAAGTAAAATGTAAGTTTCAAAATCCACATTTTTGTTATCCCTTTTCTCTTTATCACTTTCAGAACCATCAATCATTGCATTTTTATTTTTTACAGTTAGGACTTCTTTTCTCTCGGAATCCGCGAAAGAAAAGGAGTCGGATATCATTCCCTATTGTAAAAGGCTTTCGCTTTGTTCCAAAGGTCAAAAGAACTTTGATTAAAAAATTACATGCCCGCCTTCGCATAAAGAATGCGAATAATAGGGCGCAATATCGTCTTCATTTTCCATTCTCATACAAATTACTTTCTTATCTATTAATTTTAATCTTTTTATTAATTCATTTTCTTTTTCAGCGGTCGGAATGATCCCTGTCAAAGAGTAAGTATCTTTCATTCATTCTTGCCAGTGTGATTGAGGATTCAAACGCCTTTTATGCGGCCGTTATTCCCAAAATTCGGGGATTGAACCCCAGATCTCCATGTACAGGGTCTGCAGTACAAGCCCCACTGTTACGAAGTCCTATTAGACAAGTATTTTTGGTGTTCGAATCTTATAAAAACCAGGAAGAAATTAGAAGCGTAATTTTCTGTATTACATTTCATGCGGCATTCCAGAAACATATAGAATCTATTAAACTTTTTTTTACTGCTCAAAACAAGGTCGTTCCTTGTCTTCGCCACACGATGACCTCCTCGGACTTGATACTGCGATTTTCTATGTTTTTTCTTAAAAAGTAGAGAAAAAAATTCCGCCGACTCTCACGGACGTTAAAATTTCTCTCCCTGTTTGTAAACCTGTTTCAAGTTCAAGTTCAAGCATCTTGCATAATTGGTATTTTCAGGAACCCAGAAGACGAACTTTCGTGGCAGATTGTGGAAAATGGAAAAACTCAAATAGAAAACTTCAAGCAGGAGATCATCGACGAGAACAGCAACTTGTCCAATGAAGTCCGGATGGTCTTGAAAGTTCCGCCAAGGGCGAAGCTCGGTTGCGGGTAAGCAAACAGTATTAAAACGTGAGAATGAAAAAATAAAATAAAAACGCTTTTACTTTTCTCGATG
>JACGAQ010001158.1:0-68886 GCA_014119065.1 Orius insidiosus | reverse complement strand
TGGTTCGTTGAAGTTTTTTAAACTTAGTTTCTCTGCTCCAAACGTCTTTAATACGAAGGAGAAACCTGACTAAACTTCGATTCGAATTGTATTTTGTATTAGGACACAATACTCAGATGTTTACTTGGTGCATTAAGCTTTTTCCCATTTATATGCAGCCAAAAAGTCAGTTTTTTAGAAATTTTTATGTCTGAAAATTCGTTACCTTACTCAATATCCGTTCCCTACCGACACAAATCTTAATCCGTAATATTTCTACCTGTAAATGTTAATCCTATTCAACAACAAAATAATCTTTGACCCCAAAAATCCCCTTTTGTTAATCCTAAAATAATTAGTAATTTTTTCATTGCCAACATATATCTGGAAGAGAAACAAACTTCCCTCCTGAATATTTCATGTCAGTGCTTTTCAAGTTGTACTAAAAATTCATAAAAATAATGAAGTTTTTAATTTTCTCAAAGAAAGGATAGGAAAAAATGAAAGATTCTGTAAAATTTGGTGGAAACCAAAAAATTGCGTCTTGCGTGAAAATTGCGTCTTTCTCTCCCGTCGGCGAAAGTTCCAGGATCTAATCGATTTGGATAGACATTTTTTATGTATAAGTTTTTAGTTTAACGAGGTTCTAAATAGATCCGGAACCCCCCTTTTTTAAAGTGGCTTCTGTCTTAAAGAAGGGAAAAAAAAACAAACAAGAGGAAGAGAACATTAGAAGCTGTTTGATTTATGGTCCCTTTATTTCCTCCTTGATGTGTCACCCGCGATTTCCTCTTCGATTTTTGGAGTTATTTTCGCAGAAACTTAATAAACATTTTAAGCCTTTAAAAAAACACAGGTTCCCTGAAAGATTCTAGGCCTACTTTCAGTTATCCTACGCGGAAGTCGGATAATCTAGGACAAGTTTCGTCTTAAAAAAAGGGGGAAGGAAAAAAAAATCCTTTTAAATCGCGTCTGGGAGCGATTCTTCGAGGGGCTCCACGTCCCGGACTTTTTAAGTCTCAAAGGATGCCGACGACAATAAATCTTTCAAACTTTCCAAGTATTTATTCCTTTATTGAGTTGCCCCTTTTTACGGTCAAGGGATGATTGGAGTGCAGGGGGCTCATGACCTTAATAACTTGAAAATATGGCCAGACTACCGTCCCTGGAAAAATGACCTTTCTTCAAAATACCTGATTTATGAATTCACTTTTCCGAACCTTAAAAATCATTACCTCGTAAAGGGAAGCATTCAACTTCACTCGATTAGGTCCACTGATTTCCTATGTCAACTCCACTGTTCCTCCAACTTTTGCTTATCCCGAGGTTTTATGTATTAGACTGACACGCTAGAATCGTAAAGACTTGTTGAAAGAGAAAATTAAAATCAATTAGTTTGATTATTTAAGTTGGTAAGGCCCATGGGGGTTGTAGTTCATTTTCAACTGTGATGTATGAAGGGATGGTAGTCGAGAAGCTTATAACTGTAATTATGTAGGTGAGGGTTGGCAAGTTGAGGCTAACTGAGGCCCCTCCTGAGCATTAATTATGGATCTCGGGAAGTTGGGAATCTGGGCTTCTCATCATGGACCTTCTCATCTCCTACCAAGCTCGGATAATTGCACAAACTCTCCCCCACCGTTCGTCCTTCCTCCATCTACGGCGCTAACTACTTTAATAAAACCCCCATCCCTTTCCCCCGACTCCGATTCAACCCTTTTGAAAACACGGTATTAATACAACACCCGCAAACTTTGAAATAATTGCCTTCGAAAAAAATTGTTAATAAACCTTTTTTTAAATCATCGTCGCTCCACCTGCAGCAACAAAAAAAAAAACGCCATTTCCAAGCTAGTATTGACCATTAATAAGATGGTTAACGCGTTTTCCTGTTTTTCCTAGTTTTTAGATTCTAGTTTTGAGATAGCACTTACACCGGTATTATAGCACTTACACCGGCTATCATATAGCACTTACACCGGCTATCATATAGCACTTACACAGGCTACAATATAGCACTTACACAGGCTACAATATAGCACTTACAGAGGCTATAATATAGCACTTACAACTGCTATAATATAGCACTTACAACTGCTATAATATAGCACTTACACAGGCTATAATGTAGCACTTACACCTGCTATAATATAACACTTACGGAGGCTATAAGCATTTACAACTGCTATAATATAGCACTTACAGAGGCAATAAGCACTTACAACTGCTATAATATAGCACTTACAACTGCTAAAATATAGCACTTACAACTGCTAAAATATAGCACTTACACAGGCTATAATGTAGCACTTACACCTGCTAAATATAACACTTACAGAGGCTATAAGCACTTACAACTGCTAATATAGCACTTACACAGGCTATAATGTAGCACTTACACCTGCTATAATATAACACTTCAAAACAAATTCGTTTAAAAACATTTTTTGGGGTTTTTTGTGTTTTCCTCAATTTTTTGGCCGAGAAGCCTTTTCCAATAAGATCTGTCTTATTCTTTCTCCCTACCTTTCAATCAAGAAGAATCATTTTTAGGGAGTTTCTATTATCACCATAGAAACGGATCTTTGGAGCGTTTTCCACGGTTTTTGAAAATGATACCGCTTCTTTTTCTTACTTCCTGGAGTTTTCTCAGTCTTTATTGGCATAGAAACCCATTTTTTAACAAGATTCATCATTTTTCTATCCTATTGGCCAAAAGCGAAAATTTGTCCAATTTTTAGGGATTTTTTGGTCATTTTTCATCCTCAAAACATCGCTTTTTTTTAATATCTTCGGGTGTTTTCCACGGTTATTGGCCAAGAAACTACTTTTTTCTTCACTTCTTCAGTTTTTTTTTCGTCTGGCAACCCTTTTTTTAAATAAGGTTCTCTTTCCTTTTACCTATCTTTTGACCGTGAGGAACTATTTACCCATTTTGGGGAGTTTTTATAATTTTTACCCGAGAAAATCCTTTTTACAGGATCTTTTAGCGTTTTTTTACGATTTTTCGGACTACAAAGCGTTTTTATCAGCAAACATTGAATTTTTTTCGAAAAATCTTTCCTATCTGAAGTCTAGAAATTTTAAGAATAGTTTCGTTGTATTTTGAGCAACGGTAATCTTAAGGGTTAAGGAAATAAACAGGTCAAAAACTTGAAAGGATTATCCCCAAGTTGGATTTAAAATTATTATTTCCATTTAAAAAGTCAACACCCCAGCCTTTTTGCCTTTCTTTTTTTTCGACGACAGGTATAGACTTTAAGATAAAGTAATCTATTAAAACGGTTCCTTTTCATGGAAAACCACGTGTTTGGAGTAAAAGAAGTTTTTTCTTAAAATCACGGGGGAGACATTTCTTCGATTAACAAGGGGGTTATTTCACCCCTTTTCCGTTTACAGCGCTTTAATCCCGAAAGCAGAGGAAAAAAATCCGAATTTCCGCCCTCGCCTTTTAACACTCTTCATCCTTGCTCGAATCAGTTCCCATCTTGTCCATAATAGAAGCAACCTAATTGCGAACTTGAAATTACACAATAAAGAAAGTAAGAGAAAAAAAAATTCTAAAGAAAATGAAAGAAATGAAATTTAAAAATGGTTTTTTTTACGAGCGTAAAGGCGTTAAAAAAGAGGCGAAAAAAGAAGGTTCGACAGTTGTAAAACCCCCTTCAGTGCCCCTCTTTTTATGTTTTTTCCCCTTTTTCGCATAATTGAATTTTAAGTGTAGAAATAAATGCGGAAGAGGGTGAAAAGGGCGGCTTTCATAAAATGACTGTAACGCCCCCTTTCATCTACAATTATTAATCATTCAAGGGAGATTTAATAGTTTCTAAATGATACTCGAAAAATACAATAAACTTTTTTTATATGTTATTTTTTATTGGCGGAGCTCATCAATTGCGGAATATTCCTTTTATTAAACTTTTCATTCGTAATTTACAAGGCTTGATAAAAATATTTTTTTTTTAAATTTTTTATTCAATTTTCACGACGTTCGCTTTACACAAAATTATCGGCGGATCCTCTCCGGTGCAGAGAAACATCATAAAGGGATGATCGGCCACAAATCTTGAAATTTTGGTCGTCGATGATATAAAATCGTGAGTACTTTTTTTACCTAAAAATTAAAACAATTAAAATATTAATTTTCCTAATGATATAACCAGCATGAATGCTAGTGCTCGATTTGCTAGGTTCGGCTCGACCTTCTTCGTCAAGTTCGATGCTCGCTTTCTGTATGACCTTGGAGACTTTCACACGTGTCCCGACCATATGATCAAAATTGGCTTTCTCCTTAAAAATCTCTTTGGCTCCCATCTATATCTATAGAGACAAATGCATTTCGAGAAATAAGAACTACCTTACTTTAATCAAAGCCTGATTTAGCTCGTTGGTACTTTCGAGTTTAAACTTGGGAAGTTTAACTTCGACTTCTGTACTCGAAAGTTTCTTCAGGATGGAAGAGATGCTTTTCGACGACATCCTCTGCTCGACATCCCGAAGACCTTCCATCTCAAACGGAAGTATCAGTATTATAGAAAATTTATAAGCCTTAAAAACAATAATGAACACAAAAAATCTATAAAGATTTACAGAATAAAATAACTGAAGTACACTGGACCGTATATCGTAAACGTTTCCGTACGAAAAAATGCTTCTATTGTACATCATGTTGACTTTAATGATGGTCTTTTTGTCGACAAAAAATCCTCTTTATGAGTAAATTTTGATTTGAACTCTTCCAGCCATTTCCCTTTGAAATGTACGGCTGTGACCAAAATCAAAGAGACTGCCTGCTCGAGACTGTCTGGAAATTATTAAAAACGTTCTAATTCATACGTAAGGCCCGCTGTAACCGTTGAATCATCATTATAAATGCGGATCGTCAGCTACACGTTCGTTAAATTGTCAGACCGTCAGCTAATCAGTCGTTAAATCATCATATCGTCAGCTAAACGTTCGTTAAGCCGTCAGACCGTCAGCTAAACAGTAGTTAAATCATCATATCGTCAGCTAAACGTTCGTTAAGCCGTCAGACCGTCAGCTAAACAGTAGTTAAATCATCATATCGTCAGCTAAACGTTCGTTAAGCCGTCAGACCGTCAGCTAAATAGTAGTTAAATCATCATATCGTCAGCTAAACGTTCGTTAAATCGTCAGAACGTCAGCTAAGCAGTCGTTAAATCATCATATCGTCAGCTAAACGTTCGTTAAAACGTCAGATAGTCAGCTAAGCAGTCGTTAAATCGTCAGATCGTCAGCTAAACGTTCATTAAATCGTCAGACCGTCAGCTAAACAGTTGTTAAATCATCATGTCATCAGCTAAGCAGTTGTTAAATCAATCATGTCGTTAGCTAAGCAGTCGTTAAAAACGTCAGACCGTCAGCTAAGCAGTCGTTAAATCGTTAGATCGTCAGCTAAACGTTCATTAAATCGTCAGACCGTCAGCTAAACAGTTGTTAAATCATTATGTCGTCAGCTAAGCAGTCGTTAAATCCTCGTTTGGGAGTTAGCCGAAATTTGGCCAGAAACCATATTGGATACGATTTAAAACAGCTTACGGCTGTCCACTACGTCGCTGACTTTTTTGTTTGTTTTTTCGTAGACCCATCTGTTGATTTTATAAGCAGATTCGTTGACGTTGGTCGAAAGCGGAACTTGAACCAAATCGGTTTTATAATATCGTTTAATAAAGTCTCTAAATTCATCTTTGATGTTTAAAGTTTGATCCACGAATATCGTCGATGCCATAATGAACGTCGGATCCTGATTAAAAAAATCATCAGTTATATCAGATGTATTTTAGATGACAAAATTATTCTGTTGAAATTCCTACTTTGATGTTTTCGATTATGAATTTGAGCTCTTCACAAACGATTACGGAGTTTTTGTGAAATCCCATCGACTTCCCGATTCCGGACCTCGCGCTTTTCGCCGCCCCGGCGTGTAACATCGACAGTCCGATTTGAAGGCATAGCGGAAAGATTACATGGTTACTCACATTGCCGTCGGCGGTCTGAAAATGAGGTGAAATAATCGCAAAAACTTAAGGGTTTTACTCGAATGACTTTTGACGCAACTTTGTTCGTCTTGCTTGTGACTTGTTTTAAGCTCATGGTCACTCGCGATGATCGCACTCGTGTCTGTCGGATTGCTCTATAACACCGTAAATCGTTGCCTTCTATTCAAAAATTTCAAATATCAAAAATTAAAGAAAATAAACTTTAAAAAAATCTAACAATATGTTTTACTGCAATCAGTTGATTCGTTTTCCATTTCATTTGTTAAGGACTTGATCGCATTTCTTTGATAGGTTCTTGCTTGAAAAAGAGATAACCAGTGTTACGACGTAATTACTTATACCTTTAAAAAAGTTTTAATGAAAATTGACGCCATAAATCTAGACTATTTATGGACTAAAGTGGTTCGCTTTTTGTATTTTTTGTTTTCTTTTCTATTTTTGTACCTACTCTAGACGGGAAAAAATGAGTAGGTACTTGGAGAATTCATTAGGGGAGGGAAGCTGTTAACGCTTTGATACACGTCCTCTTTTTCAAGATAAGCCGCTAGCCGCCATGGGAGCTTTGAAAACGCGATTCCTTTCTTCCATCTCTGATATGGCAAGTTTTCAAAGCTCCCCTTGGCGGCATTAAGAGATGCTTGTAGTTGTCATAACATTAAAATCTATCTAGATAGATTTAGGTTAATTAGGGCTCTGTGCACTCCGACCCTGGGGTCTATTGTGCGCAAAATCTATCTAAAGAAAGACCTCTTTTTATTTTTTCGGTCAATTTGGTCTATCGATTGATTTTGCTTGATTTAAATCAAAAGTTTCAATCAGGGCTACGCATGCTGCCATGCGGAAATCTCCTTGAACTATGAAGCTTATTTATTAAGTTGACTGCTACCTGTTGGTTTGTTAAAGAAGCTAACTTTTTGAAGTACACTTTTCTCGGTTTTTGACAAAAGGAACCATATTTCTACAGGATTTGCAGTATTTGCCTGGGCCTTTTGAAGGGGAAATCCTATTTTTAACCAGATTTTCAGAATTTTTCTTGGTTATGGTTTTTCGGTTCAAACTCCTGGAGCTTTTTGTGTAAGTTAATTTACAACGTTAGCTCTTTTGGTTGAAGATAAAAGGATTTCTTTTATAGGTCAAAAAGTAAATCGTAGAAGTAAGTATAAAGACATTGTTTAATTGTACAAATCATAATTTATATAGCAAATTTCAAATAAATCAAGAATAAAATTCATACTAAAATCTGTCACAATACGCTTGTGGGAAAAAAAACCATGATGTCTAAGTTAGTTAAAAACAAATTTAACTATAAAAAAGAAGAGATACATGCATAAATAAGAAATTTAGATTATATAGATCTTAGAATGTTAAAATATGGAAGGAACATTTAATTCCAATTTCCGAGCTGCGGTTCCTCCTGTTAAAACCGTAGTCGTTGGAGAAGTTCTGCCTGTTGGTGTTGTCCGCTGACCAGTTTTGAGGTTTAACGCCGAAGCCACCACCGCTTCCGCTACCCTGATTCGTCCAATCTTTTTTAGGCGCACGGTTTCGAGGAGTGAAATTGCTTTCGTTCTTGTTTCCCCAACGTTCGCTACTGTCAGAAGAGAAATCCGTACTCCAGGCGTTTCTTCCATACCTAGTAAAAGTAAGTTTGAAATATTTAAAAAAAAAGTTTTTTACCTGGGAGGGCTAGCAGAACGTCCTTGATCGCGGTTCTGATTGTTCAAGCCGGCTTTCATCATCATTTCATTAAACAACATCTGGCTCTGCATGAAACCAGTCAGTTGGCTAATAGTCGAGTTGATTGGGTCTATCGAAGACTGCTGGGCGACCGGAGGGCGAGGTTGCTCCCAAGCCTTTTGTTTATCGTTGAGCAACGGAGGTAAAGTACGACGGCGCTTGTTCGGAGCAGCCATAGCATCCTTTACGTTTACCACCCAAAGATTGGTTATTAACCGCTTCAAGGAAAACAATCAAAGCATAATGGCTTCCATGCGGCTGCACATCCACAGGCAACACTTTAGTCGCCACCATATACGGAGCAATCGAAGCCAGATATTTTTGTAAATCAGCCTGAACATTCGGAATATTTCTGTTCACATTGAAAACCGTCACTACCTTCCTGACGCCAATATTTTGAAGTTTATGCAACAGTGCAATTTCTAAAAATAACTTCTCTGTAAGAAAAACAATTTGAAATGCAAAAACAAAACTTACTAGAAAATCCCCAAATGACTGCAGCCTTAGTTCCGCTTGAACGGGCAAAATTAGTCCTATCTAATGCCACATTGATCATGGAAGCTTTGGGGGAAACAAACTCTATGTTACGAACTCCTTGTTTTTGAGTCCACCATGCAAAAGCATCAGAAACACGGTTTCTCCCAACATATTTCTTTGCAGTCCAAAAATTAATATTGAGCACATCTTTACAACGCTGGAAAATATAAAAAATGTACGTTAGTGGTAAGCAAAGCATAATTTGCCTCAATTGGTGGGTTTTCAGGATGGAACAATGTCCATTTTCTCAATGAGAAGATTGGACATTTTAAATGTTTGAAACCGCCAGATGTAAACGCAAATGCGTTTATAAAGTAAAAATCGGTTTTATTTTTATTTTAAAAACAAACCTTGGCATAATGCAATGCCACTAAGCGATACTCGGACGCGACAGCGACGGATGTCGTCCTGTCGAAATGAACGACGCTGTCAATGGCATTGATTATCGATCCGAATATCGACGTACGCGGGCTCCATTGCTTGTAAGGCCATAAATCGTAATGAAGACTTAACGTTTGCTCCTTCACGCTCGTCGCTCCGCAAATATGGTGATAGAATTGTAGGCGATTCGCCACGAACCGCGGCGGCTAGAAACGAACAGAGAGGGAGACGTTTTTTTGTTAATCGGTTCAAAAAAACCACTCAGGGAAAAATTAAAATTTCTCGCTCACAGCAAAACCTTTCACTGTAAAACGAAAGCACTTCATATTCATCTTTACAGACAAATCAAAGGCTTTAAACATCGTTTTCTTTGCTAAAAACGATTTTTTCCTGCATGAAAAAAACAAAGTTATTGAGCAAGATACTTCAAGTATCATTTAAGGAAGTTTGAGCTATAAAGAGGAAAAGTAGAAAGGAAAAATTAAAAAGGGTCGACCTACTTGTAAAGAACCCAATTGGAATATATGGAGACAATTCCCAAGGCTTTCCTCTTTCCTGAAAATACTTCACAAGAGCCGGTTTGATCTCTTTCAACTGGCGGCCATATTTTGCTTTTTCTTCATCTGTCGCTTTGACATCGTCATCTTCTAATTCAACCAAAGCAAGCGATTCATCATTTTAGAAACATCTCCATTCGCTTCTTCTTTTTTCTCTTCTTCATTTTCTCTACTTTCTCTTCATCTTTTACATCATTTTTTTCTTCCGACGCATTTGTTTCTTCCGCTTTTTTGGCTTCTTCAGCCTTTTTCGCCTCTTCAGCTTTCTTGGTTTTCCGCCTGTTTTCTGGCGGCTTCCTTCTCTTTGGCTTCTTCTTTCAATTTGGCGACCTCCTCTGGCGTCTTAATGGCGACAAACTCTTTCAAAAATGTATTTCTTTAGGGATCATAACCGAAAGGATTATCTCGCACATCGTATTCATTTTACATTGGACTCCAAGGATATTTCCAGTCTCAGACTGACGGTTGAAAGGCTCCAAACCGTATTCACTCAAATGAGCAACAAAATCCTAAAAACATGACAATTTAAAAAAATCTAATAACCATAATATTAAGTACCTTGACAGCATCGGCCATTTTTAGGAATACTTGGACATAAATCAATCGGAATGACACGTTCAGCAGTTTATTGCTGCTTTCAATCCAACGATAACCTCATTAGTCTCAGGATCAATTTCTAATTTACAGATAAAAAATTAATTTATGTTCTTATACACTCAACATACCGATAGCGAACGATGAATCTAAAGAATAGCCATAAACCGGAACCAAAGGTACCATTTTTCCAAGCTCTAGACCCTTTCCTAAGTTTCTGAACTTAGGGTTCTCATTTCAAGTTTTCAACGATTTCCTTTACCATTTTCTCAGTTTCTTCTGTTTTTTTAGCCAACTAAAAACAAAATTTACATAAAATACTTCAGAAGTGCCTTCAAAATGATATAAAACAGGGATTCAAGTTTGGGAAATCCCTGCTTTTCAGAAATATATTATACCTGTTCCTTATAAGAAAGACTCCTATAAGGGAAGATGATATCAAGAGCTTTCTTCTTTGTTCATTACTTCAGACGGCTTGTAGTCAGCGGCGACCCAACCAGACTGAAATTAAAATTATATAAATCATAATAACTAAAAAAATAAACGTACTGTAGCTTGAAGTAAATGCTTGTCGTATTTAAATGTCGAATGTAAAGTTTCTAGCGTCTTCTTTTTATCTTCTAAATTTTCAAATTCAGCGTAAATCCATTTTTCTTTTGATTTAGGGAGTTTAACTTTGGGTGGAGTGACTTTGACGATGTTGGTGAATACATCGTGGAGCATCAGATGCATATCAAGGTATGACTGGAAAACAGAATAAAATAATAAGTAAAAAATAGAATTTTACCATTCTAGGGTATCCTTTGATTTTGACGAGAAGGCTTTTTTCGTCTTCTTTTTCATCTTCTTCTTCCGCATGGGTTTTCTCGTTTTTCCTCATCTTCGTCTTCTTCATGTTGGCCATTGGCTTCAACTTCGGTTGTTCAGCAGGAGCATCATTGTTGACTGATTCTACAGGCACCTGCACTGCTTCTTTGACCTCCACGTCAGGAACAGGTTCCTCTTTTTTGACCTCTTCCTCTTTAGCCGGAGTTTCCACGGGTTTTCCCATAGGACGGTTTCCTCCCTGGCCTCCACGATTTCCACCTCCGCGATTCCATCCTCCACGTCCAGCTCCTCCACGAAAACCTAAATTAAAAAAAATTATGATTCAACATTACATTTTGTTTAAACAAAATTTTAATAATAATTACAAAGCTTGAGGACGCTACGAAAAGGTTAAGCTTATGCCGGGCCAAGCCGGAAAAAATCATAAATTTTAACAAAGAAAAATGAATTAAATGAAAAATTACCTCGTCTTGGGCGGCATGTTAATTGATTCTTCGGTTTTTCAAAAACAAATGAGAAACTAAAGTTCTTCAAATATAACTGTACTTTTCTTTCCGCTTTTCAATTTTTTCGGCAATCGGCTTGATCGAATCTCAGGAGGCTAAAGTCTCAGTGTTGCCAGAATGAGAATTTGCATTTACGAAATTTCCCTTATTTTTATATGCGTGGAGGGGCCACCCAAGAAAAAAAAAAGGCAGACCTGTTCTGTACTCAGTAGGCCCAGGCAGGGGCTTCGTCGGATATACAAGTAATAACCAAAACTCTTGGGCTTTATTTATTCTAGACTAGAAGTTTACCCTACCGCCTTTTCTTTTCTCTACCTGTACCAAGCTTTTTTAAGCTTTTAACCAGGATTTACCCTACCATATACCGTGAGTCAGAGTCCTTGATCACTGGCCCTCGCGTGTTTGGATAAAAATTTAAATCTGATATTACTTAACAGAATTTACCCAAAATTTATTTTAAAAATCATGAATTTGTCAAAATTAAGGATTTCCAGTACATTAAACATAAATGTGTATATTTTCCACATTCATATTCTATTCTAGAAAATCATTTTAAAAAAATTAATTAAATAATTAATAATTTTAAATAATAAATTATTTATTAATTAATAGGACTTTAATAAAATAGATATTTTTATTTAGTTTTTTAACATAAAATTGATCACAAAAAAGATATTCCATAAGTTCATAAAAAAAGCTGGAAATTATTATTTTTTACAAATAAATTTGGGGAAAATTATGTTAAACAATTAATAAAATAATAAATTTTATTAAAATTCATAAAATTTAAGAATGTATAAAATCATAAGGTCATATTTTATGATTAAGAATACACCCAACTCTGCTCTTGGACAAAAAATTCTCCAACTCCAAGATTGGAACCCTCGACCTCACTGTTTAAAGTCCGAGTCCTTGAACACCCTGGCAACTTAAAGGAAAACTAAAATCTAGGCTAAATAAGACAAAATACACAAAAAGGTTGTTGTGAAAAGGAAATTGAAACGGTATAAAAAAGATAATTTATGTAATTCCATGCACATAAAAATTATTGATATTTTCTTCTCTATATTTACACTCAATATGAAGATAAGTTGGAGACAGGTACGATTTATGAGAGGCAAACTAATGAAAAAGAGTTAAAAAAAATGAGAAGAAGCCTGATTTTAAGTTAGGTTATTTAAAAATGTTAAAAAAGAGCAAACAATTTTTTGAATGCTTAATTCCAGTTCCGCTTTTACGGTTGAAACCGAATTGATTGGAGAAGTTTTGCCTGTTAGTGTTGTCTGCAGACCAGTTTTTCCCTTGATGGCCTCCACCTCTTGACGATCCTTGATTTTTCCAACCTTTCCCGCGGTTTCGCGGTGGGAAATTGCTTTCGTTTTGACCCAACGGTCATCCTGAGAGCTATAATCGCCCCAGTCTTGACCTAATCGTTAGGAACTGACGGCGATGGACCTTGATTCGAATTGAAACCACCTTCCATCATCATTTTGTTGAACATCATTTGCTTCTGCATGAAATCCGTAAACTGATTTGTATGTTTCCATGGTCGTCCCAAACGTTTCTATCATTATACTGCCCAAAATTACGTGGACGTTTATTCCCCGCAGGTGTCATCATATCTCCTTTTCGCTTGTTACCGATAAGCGGAGTCAGATTGATCTCTTCAAGAAGACAAACAAGCATATACTGGTTTCCTGGGGGTGAACATCGACAGGAACGATTTTCGTCGGAATCATCGTCGGAACCACAGAATCAAGATATCTTTGAATATCAGCCTGAACAAATGGAATGTTTCTATTTACGTTAAAAACCGTAACCACTTTTTTAACGCCCATACTGTACAATTTCTGGAGCAACATCAACTCTGTAAAATTCAAATTAAATTTTAACAACTTAAAAAAGTAACAGCGTACTTGGAAAAGCCCATATTATGGCGACTTTATAGCCTACAGAGCGAGCGAAATTCGTCCCGTCTAACAAATGCAGCGTAGAAGATTTCGGCGCGAAAAATTCCATGTTCTGGACCCCTTGCTTCTGCATCCACCACGAAAATTTCTTTTTGTCAGACTGATACTGAGTGTTGTATTTATTTACAGTCCATGGGCCAATATTAAGTACTTCTCTACATTGCTAAAAGAAAACATGAAAAATTTACAAAAAGATCATAACAAACCTTGGCATAAATAATGCCACTGTGCGATATTCGGATGCTACTACGACGGATGTCGCCCGGTCGAAGTAGACGAGGCTGTTGATAGTGTTGATAATCGAAGCAAATATTGAAGTACGTGGGCTCCACAGTTTATAAGGCCATAAATCATACTGAAGATTTAAAGTTTGTTCCTTGACGCTAGTGGCTCCACAAACGTGTGTATGGCAAAATAGACGATTTGCCCAATAACCACGATTGCTAGAAAAGGGTCAATAGATTCAGTACTACCAGAACTTACTTGTAAAGAACCCAATTGGCATAGATTGAGACGATTCCAAGTTTTTTGCCCCTTTCTTCATAATATTTAACAAGGCCAGGTTTTATACTTGCTAAATTGCAACCAACACCTAATTTATCGTCATCATTCGAATTTTCTACATTTGAAGTGACTTCATCCTTAGGCTCCTCTTCATTAGCTTTTTCCATTTCAGAACTTTCAACTTTTTCAACATTTTCCGCTGTGGCTTCTTTTGTCTCTTCAGATTTCGTGGCAGCCTCTTCAGCTTTCTTGGCCTCTTCTGCTTTTTTAGCAGCTTCTTCAGCTTTTCTGGCGTCCTCTTCAGCTTGTTTTTGGGCAGCTTCCTCTTTCAATCGGGCGACCTCTTCCGGATTTTTGATCTCGACGAATTCTTTGAAAAATTTATTCTCCCTCGGGATCATAACTGAAAGAAGTATCTCGCACGAAAGACTCATTTTACACTGGACTCCAAGAACATTTCCAGTCTCCGTCATACGATTGAACGGCTCCATTCCATATTCACGCAAATGAGCAACAAAATCCTGACAAAAATTAAGCAATTTTTCTTCAACGTTTTTTTACCTTGACAGCATCGGCCATTGGTTTCGGAATACTGGGCACATATCAATCGGTACAACTCGTTCACAATTATTCTTGTTGCTCTCAACCCGACAATAACCTCATTTGTAACTGGATCAGGTTCTAAACAACAAAATAAAACAAAAAACTAATCATCATAATGAAAATACCAATCGCAAATGAAGAATCCAAAGAATATCCATAAACTGGTGTCAGCGGTACAATCTTTCCGATTTCAGGACATTTCCCCATCACACGATTCAGCTTCGGATGTGTTTTATGTAAGTTTTCAAAGATTTCTTTACCATCTTTTCAGTCTCTTCAGTTTTCAAATTCAACTAAAAAAAAAATTGAATCAAAGCAAATTTAAGATCAAAAATTACTTGTTCTTTATAAGTTAGCTTCCTGTGTTTGAAAAGAATATCAAGAGCATCATCAATTTCCATAAGAGCGATCGGTTTGTTCGATTTGGCGACGTCTTGTACCCATCCAGACTGTAAAAGACATTAATTACAAGAAGAAAAGTTAAAAAAAATTGCCAGAAACAGAGAAAGGCAACCCAGAAAAAAGAGGATTTTGCGCAGGCTTCATGACAGAAGAACCCCATTTTTACAGGATCTTCAGTTTCCCTGGATTTTTTGACACAGAAAACCCAATTCTGCAGGAATTTAAAGAGTTTTTTGACAGATAAACCCCATTTTGACAGTATTTTCAAGAGTTTAACAGGTTTTCTGATAGAGTAACCCCTCTTTCAGATAGATATTTTGGAACTTAACATTTTTTTATCCACTTTTATAGGATTTTTACAGGTCTGCTCGCTAGAAGGTTGGGAATCTCTGAAATATGAATAAAATTAATCAACGTACGCTTGCTTCCAAAGGCCTATTTTGATATCTATAAGTTGAATTTAGGTTTTCCAAAATCTTCTTTTTGTCTTCTAAACTATGGCATTCGACGTAGACCCATTTTTCTTTTAATTTGGGAATCCTGACTTTGGGTAAAGTTATTTTAAGCTCGTTCACAAATATGTCATGAAGCATAAGATGTAAGTCGAGATCGGACTGAAAAAGAAGATTAGTGGAAGAAAATGAAGGAAGTTAGTCACCATTGGTGGTATTAAGTGTTTCTAAATTTGACGAGAAGACTTTTTTCTTTTTCTTTCTCTTCTTCTTCGTTGAGAGGTTTCTCGTGGGCTTCATCGTCTTCGTCGTGTCCGTTGGCCTCTTCGGTTTTGTCAGCGGCTTTGTCGTCTGAAGCATCCACCTTTGCTTCGTCTTTCGGTGGCTCTTGTACTTGGGGTTCAGTTACTTCTGGTTCAGTTACTTCAGATTCCGTTACTTCAGGATTTGCTACTGGTTCGTTCATTACTTCTGGTGCAGGGCTTGACTTTGTCTACCTCCTCGGCCACCTCCTCTCCCTCGTCCGGCTCCTTAAAATTGTCAATTTTAATAATTAATTAATTACAACAGCGCTCATTTAAGTTTATTGCAAATATTGTAGACGCCGAATAAAAGGTTAAGCTTTTACCGGGAATCCAAAAATAAACAAAGGTTCATTCAATTATTTAAAATGAATAAAACTACCTCGTTTTTAGGCGACATTTTCAAAATTTCCTTTCTTTTGCTTTTTTGGAAAATTGCTTTGTTGCTTACGCGGAGGAAATGCGCCGCGGGCCGCGTCTCGCGTTGGCTCCACTGCTCAATTACAGAAGGTTAAATAATGTTTATAAATTCTTGGTAAATAAAAATCATTTTAGTGGGTCTTTTGATGAAATGTGATGCCTATTCCGATAAATATGTTGAGTTTTCGTCAAAACAAGTTCACTTCCTCTCTACCACCGTTGAGGAAGGAAGTGAAAATGAAGGGTGGTGTAAAGAAAGAACCAGCCAAAGGCGATAAGTACAAAAAGAAATATAAACAGATTAGAAGAACTGTCAAAGAACTTATTTTTGTAAGTTTTCATTAATTTTTAGCGATTTTTTTAAATTCTACTTTGCAGGAGAATGCACTTTGCGATCAGATAGCGATTCTTCAGGAAAAGACTTTGCTTCTTATAGAAGAAAGAGGCTTTCTTTTCAAAAAGTTACAGCAGCATAGCCCTTTAGGTACTTACAGAAGAATTTTAAAAAGCTAAAATTTAATCTTAATTTCAGAAAGCGAAAGTTTTCGCCTTCCTTCGATAGCGGCCATCAATGAGAATTCCGCCAAAAAATCCGCCAGCAAGAAAAAAAGTGATAAATCTACAGATTCTTCTGGTTAGTTAAGTTTGATTGCAGATTCCCAAACTTAGCAAGCGAACCCCTTTTACCGCCCAAATTTGTGGCTAGTTGCCCAGAAATATCGAAAACTATCGAAAGATCTGTAAAAAGGGTTTTTCTGGGCTCAAATCTGCAGAAGTATTTGCTATCATGCTTTTTCTAAGAACCCCAGGGGAACCCCGATTTATCATATTTTGAAACCTAAAATTTTGTTTTCAGATATTCTGAAACCTCGAAGCCATAAGAAGCAGGCTCCACCGAAAAAGAAAAAAATCGTCAAATCATTCCCAACCGACGCCTTCGGAAAACCGATATTTCCAATCATCCTCGGCGATTTTACAGTCCACAGTTTAGGCGAAGTAAACCTGCCATTCATTTAATTTTAAATTATCATTAATTTCAGATTTGTGAAAAACCTGAATTTTATACGGAAGATATTATTTATCCGATTGGTTACTGTTCGACTAGAATCTATGGGAGTTTAAAAGATCCTGAAAAACAATGTGTTTACACATGCAAAATCTTAGATGGAGGATCAGGCCCCAGGTAATAAACTAAATTAAAGAAAACTCAAAATAATTTAAAAAAAATTAGATTTGAGATTGTTCCAGATGCAGATTATGACTCTCCGATTGTAAGCATGTCGATCGACCAGTGTCATTCTTTACTATTATCTCAAATCAACACCTCCCTCGGCACAGACGTCGTCAATGCAAAGGGAAGAGGTGCCGATTTTTTCGGCCTTTCACATCCGACCATCCACCACTTCATACAAGCGATGCCTGGCGTCAGAAAGTGTAAAGGATACATCTGGACAAAATTTGAAGTATTTAAATCTTACATTAGCAAATCAATAGCATCAAATTTAAAGACTGCATTTCAGACGAATCCCAACTATGAGCATGTCGCTGATGAAATGGAAGCATCGTTGAGCTACAGCGCGTTACTTAGAAGCATTCTCTTTTCAAAATCGCATCTCGAATCAATGATCAAGCATGACGCATCGACAAATTTTGAAGATGTCAATTCATTCCAAAATATTTTACTGTAAAATTTTTTAAACATTTTGTATATTGTGTAATAAAATTATTTTATTTTAAATATCTCATTAAGTCATAAAGAAGTTATTGTGAAAGTCCACTTAGACTCCTGGAGGAAAATTGATTAGTGACCTCTGATCATGAGACTGTCCTGCATTTTTCAGTTATACTTTACCTGCTAAACGATTTACCAAATTTTTACAGCATCTTCATAGTTATCTTGAGGAGGAAACGCCGGAGCTGCTGTTGACGCAAAGATTTAGTACGGCTGGGGTTCATGAGCTTAGTGGAGCTCTGATTCTGCAAGAATCGTGCACATTAGACCCATCCTTATATTGAAGACCCAAATGGAGTCAACGTGCTCAAGGCCCCAGCTGTATTCTGCAATAATTGTACCTTGAAAGTGTGAGCGTTTTTTTTTTTCTTAGAGAGTAGGAAGAAATTTGGGCTTTCTCACCCATTCTGCGAAGCCTGTCTTGGCGAAGACTTTCATTTTTTGTTCCTTGATACTTCAAAACGATAGGGAAGAAAAATTATCAAATTGCCCTACTTTGTGGAAGTTCTCAGCTAAGACAGATCCAGACGAGTACTTTTAAAATTAGATCAGTGATGAATCATAACTTTCACTGATGCTGGATGAAATAATACAAATTCCCCAAAGCCCAACCCTTATCTTAAAGTCCAGAGAAAGCTCTTTGCTGTGAATCATCTTCCTGGATCCTTCTTTTCAGTTATCACACAATCACGTGATTATCATATTCAAACACATGTTATACATTTTTGTATTTTTATTGTCAATCTTTTTTTGCGAGTGCTCCAGAAATAGTAGTGGTAAAATTTTTCAAGGTCGATATGCACAAAGGGGTGAATTTCCTTATGTTGTTTGCATATCTGGAGATTATATTTTTAGCAATACAAGAAAATAATAGAAATGTACTTTATTTGATAAACGAAATAGGTTAGGAAAAAATTGAACGAATTTAGAGAACATCAGAAGAAAACAAAAACTGGAAAGAAGTTGGATGATCACTGTTCATCATCAAGGAGTTTTCGAATAACCTCTGCGAGATTATTCCAGTCTGATCGATCTTCTTGCTCGAGAATCTCAAGTACTTGCTTGAACCCATCCCGCATTCCATCCAAGTACGCAGCCATCAGTACGTTGTCTACGCTAGGTTCCCGCAACAGCTGAACTTTTTTAAATGAAATCGCAACTACAAAATATGATGTATGTACCTTTTGTAAACAGCAAACCGACGCGTCAGTACGGTTGGATGGTTCGTCGAAGCCCTCCAGAGAGTATTCCAAGTTTTCACTGTTTCCTGTATCATTAGCCGACATTTTAAGCTGGATGAATGTCAGAATTTCTCTTTTTTCGAACGAATGAACTTTATTCATCAATGAATTGACGCCGCAACAACCATCTCCCTTATCAAGAATATCATTTTTTTATAGTGCATATGACTGCTTGACGTTCACACTTTTCAATCTTTCAACAATACATTTTAAAAAGTTTTTTGTTTTAGCGTTAATTTTTACATCACATGATCCCAAATTTTAACTAACATTTGGAACATTTGGACACCTAGAGATTCACACACCAAGAAATCCACAAAGCTTTTGGGGACAGTAGGACCAGTGGGACTTGGAGAAAAAAATCGAAATTTGCGGCAGTTCTCACGTCTCCAAAAATGGTCCAGTATGCGCAATTTAGACCAAAAAACTCCGATTTCCCAACATTTTTTTGGCTAATGGCCAAGAAACTTTATGTCCGATAGTAGCGTGCTTTTATGGTTCTTTTATGCTTTATGGCCCAGAAGTTCCAATTTTTCCGGACGAGGCCTTCACCGATGACAAATTCGCCTTTCCCTGAGGTTTCTTAGTTATTTCATTATAGCAACCCTCGAACTACAGAGTCCACCTGATGAGTGTCATGTATGACAGTGTGAGTTCTCCCTTTTTTCATCGCGAAGATCCCTACTGCCTTGACCGCAATATCATAGTTCTCAAGAGTTCAAATGTGACATTTGTTGTCAGTGATGCTTTCTTCCCTTCCGGTAGTCGCCGAGTGTCGAGAAAACGACCGTGGACACCCCATTTTAACCCCCCACTAATCCCGAAGAGGCCTCCCTCTCTCTCCCGGTACCTTCGAGTCCAAGGGGTAGAGACGGCGGCGCGAGACCTCCGAGTTCAACAGCCTGCACTTCTTCTGTCTTGAGCTTCGGATCTTCACGTCTCCTCACTCTTCCCTCAGCTGTGATCAAGGACGCAACTCGACTCCGGAAAACTTTTTTGCTCTTATCATTCCGTATAAATTAAAAAATTTTTCCAACGAAATTTTCATACGCGCGTGCTCGAATCAACAAATCAATTTTTTTTGGCTTACCGAACCCCAGGTAATTTTTTTTAAACTTGATTTTGCATGCAGACCGGCATCTAATTTTTTTTCGCGCCTTAATTAATTAAAACCTCAAAATCTACTTTATTTCCACACAAGGAAAAATCACATTCACCATTTCAACTTTTTTTTTCGGTTGGAATAATTTTTGCAAGTAAGGGAAGCAAACAAACTTTTTTTCTGCACTCCTCTTACTTTAAACACTTCAGCACTTCTAAAATATCCAAGAGCTCTAAACATATAAGTATTATTTTTAATAATTTTGTCACTCCCAGAGAGTCAAAACGACCGCAACTTGCGGTGCCGGCAAGCCATAAAATTTTGCTGTCTTGAAGCTTTAATAAAAAGCCAAAGAATTTTCTTAAAACAATGTGGTTTTTGAGGTTTTAAAAAGAAATAATTTTGAATTAATTATTCTGAGGTGTTTGTTAGTTGATATTAGGAGGTAGACGGTCGTGGAAGGGAAAATCGGCGTGAAAATTCGCGTCACGAAGTCTGTTTCCGTGGACATCGACGATTCTCAAGGGCAAGGCTGCGGTTTCGATTTAAAAAGCCCTTCCTTCTCGCTTTTAAAAAGAGATAAAGACAAAAAACGAAGTTTTTCGTCTGAAGATAAGTGATAAAGGGGCGGGAGGGGTTTAAAAAAAGAAGGAAAAAAAAAAGACGAGTGAGATAGAGAATGTTGACTAACTGTTCAGGTAACTGTATGCGGCATTTTTGGAACGAGTCGCCCCTTCCCCGGTGCCTTTTAAACTCGCCGTATTGGTTTTCATACGGTGGTATGTAGGTCAAACTCCCTCCCTTCTTTTACACCACTTGTACTCTTCACGTAAAAACCATTTTTTATTGCGTAACATTTAAAATTTTCAACCCTTAGGTAGAGCAGAAGGTAGGGTGGTAACCTGAGTACACTTGCGCCTACCTGTCTGCTACCTGTGCACAGGATGCTTCATTTATGACTGGTCCCTGATAACGCATTTTTAATACCTGCTTTATTTTTAAGCCACCTTGCTACAAAAGTAGACTCGATTTCGCGTAGGGCTGTAGATGCTGTAGCCAGCAAAAAAAGAACGCGGTAACTGCAAAAATCGTTTCAATCGTTGACCAATTTTCAGCATTTACTCATATTATATCATAGAAGATGTGTACCGAATTCAAAGTATATCCACAGGAAGCCGAGATCTAGATACTCAGAAAACGCAAAACTTCTATTTTTGCTTCGTGCGCAATTGAGGCATTTCTCAAAAGTCAATTTTTTCTGTTAAACATAAGCATTTTGAAAAAAAATTTCATTTTTAGATAAATTGGGACTTTAGAATTTTTTTTAAATTTTATAATGCTAGGTTTCAAACGTCACTAGAACGACAGGATCAAACTTGTTTAATTCTTCAGGGAAAGAATATAAGTTTTAAAAGAATGAAACTTTAATGATCTTACATCTATTATTAAATATCCTCACTAATTATTTTTATGAACATGCACTTTAAACTCGGTAATTAGTATAAATCATATTTCAAACAGTTTAAAGTTCTTCTCTATTGAAAAAAATCACATTTCGAGCCGGATAAGTGCGGAATCAAGAGTTTATTGCTCGAGCGGGTTATCTACGAGCCTCGGTGGCTTTGAGGCGGATAAAAAAGATGAAAAATAAAAATAAAGCGGAGCGGAGATGGCGAGAAAGGAGAGAAAAAAAAGAAGAGCAACAAAAACAAACTTGGAATATAACCTCCGCACAATTATTTTAATTGGGATTCCAAGGAAGTTCTCCAGGAGAACTCGATAGAAAAGAATTTTTTTTAACCCTTTGTTCTAATCTTTTTTTTTTGTCTTCCTCCATAATTCGCGCGAAGTTACCGCGAAGATCTGCGGTTTGCATGGTTTAACGGTTTCGGCTCTGCCTACTATATTTATTCTTCTTTTGTCTTGTGTGAAATTATAATATTTTGCTATATGTGTGTGAATTCTAAAATGTTCTCGGCCCCTAGGGAGTATTCACATCAATAAAAGTCACTTATCTGCCCTGAAGTACCTGAAATAACCTGCCTGAAATAACCTCCGCATTTGATATACAGTAGCTTGAAAAAGTTAATATCCAAAATTTTTAATCCCATGGAATTATCAATTTGGCATACCCTTTTTCTCCAAGATAATCGTGTTACAAGGAAGTTCCTGTTTAGCTCAGACCACTAGCCCTGGAAGGTCGATAATTTCGTTTTTATCAGCCCCTTCGGCGCGTATCTTCTAAACCATTAAAAGCCATTAATGACATGTCTCTTCAACATCTTCCATCCGGCATTTTTATTCAAAACATAAAAATTAATAGAGCGGGACAAACACTTTGAAATCTTTATTTCCCCCATTAGCTTCTGTTCAATTGTACCTTTTATTCACGGATAAGAGCGTGAAGGTCTATTACATGAGTCCTGTGATTAGAATTTTTGGGTTCAATGTAGATATTCGGAAATTGAGAAGAGCCCGAGTTCATGGGCTGATGAACTAATGTACAACGACCTTTCCGCGCCCCTTCACTAATTTTCCCAGTTTTAAACCGAATCTTCAACGATTCCGAACGTCCAATCAAGCAAGACGTTTTCAAGAAAAAGAAAGAGGCTATATGTACGACATCGCTTGAAGCAATTTTCTTTTTACAAGAAAACCTTTCTAAAAATTATTATTTTTAATGTAGGTCAGAAGTTTTATGTCTTTTACAGTTGTCCTAAAAAAAATTAAAAAACGCTTTTCTCCTCGGCGACTTCTGGTCAATATTTCACCAATCGTTCGAATGATATACCGTTAGGCATGACTTTTTGAAAATCATCTTTGTTCCGGTCGGACATCTAAAGGCGATCGTCATTGAAAATATCGAGTACGCCACGTAAGAGCCATTCAACCACGTTTATTACTTGAACTCGTGCTTGTCTAATATACGGTGGAAACTCTGGAAGGAAAAAAAAATCATTACGGAGAGGACAAAAAGTTTCCGTGACTCCATCATTATGACTATCAAATTAACAATTTTTTACATAATTTTAACATTTTTTTAAAGACTCGCATACCACGAAAATGGCAGGAGATTTCAAGGGTCGTTTGTCTAGCCTTCAGAGGAGCCCTAAACTTCGGGCCATTTTAAGATCTTTCTAAAAGGGTTACGACGAAACTATTCATCAGATCTTCTTATATATTATGTTTTTGAAAAGAGCTTGTCAAAGCCTACAATATGAGTGGGCGTTTTTTTTGAAAAAATTTTTCAGTCGAAAATTAAGTTTTCCATTTTCCAAAGAAATTTTTTTTGGAGAAAACTGCTCCTAAACCGCGAGATGGCCAAAATGACATAATGTGCTTTTGTAAAAAAAGTTTTGATGATTTTTAGCGCTCAAATATAGGAAACTTTTAGGGGCTAAAATGCTGCGAGGTAGATAATCCGCCTTAAAATATTTGAGTAAAAATTTCTTACTCAAGAAGTCTTTAAACATCTTTTTAACCGAAAATCTAGAGCCTGGTGTATTTGTAGGTAGTTTGAAGGTATTCAGCCTTCATATAAACGGATGTTCTTCTCTTTTCCTCAATCAAGAGACAACAGGCATTAGCAGAAACGATCAAATTACGCAATACGTTCTAAACATGGCAAAAATTAAAGCAGAAAAGGGTACGAAGGCGACCTTGCCCAGATGAGGAAGCTTCTGAAGATGGTCGCAACTAAGAAAACCGGGGCCAATACCCGCCCGGGGAAGACTGACCGCCAGAGCGGAAAACGACAACTTCAAAGTATAAAAGAAATTCCCATAATAAAACGTTTCGTTATTAAAAACAGGCAAATTCTCCATCGGGTCATAACGGTCCCAACGCCCCTTCACCGCTCCCTAAACTATGAATATGTGATCTTAAATTCTTCGTATCCCAACAAAAAAAAGAATGGGTACCTAAAAAGCAGCTTATCATATCAACTATCTTGAGAATTCCAATTTACTAATGCGGTTTCACGGCAGTTTTCTTCCTTTATCTTTTTTTCGCTCAGTTAATTACTCTTTTTTTAAAGCTTCCTTTCCTACAATCATAAAGCTTTTTCGAATGGTTTAATAACGGGAGAACATGCCGATTGTTCACGGAAAATCTTGAATCGGACAAAAGCATTTTTTTTTCTTCAAAAGAACGAATACGTGGATCTCAAAATAAAAGATTTTAAAAACAATTAACCCAGATTTACAATTTGGCGTTCTTTAAAAACTGGCTGTTTATCGGAAAGGGCAATGAACTTACTTTCAAGGTCGCGTCTTCTCTCAAGGTCATTTCTGTTAACAACTCGCACGAGGTAATCCGAGGTTAACCATTGATTAAACTCGATTTCCCAACGTTGGCCCTCCCTGCATACTTTCCTGTTCGTTAAAATCACTCGCATTTATTTTAACATGACCGTTAATTTATTTTTTCCCAAAGACTCTTAACAATGACTGTTCTCAACGGTAAAAACTTTTTTAATTCTTCTTCCACAAATCTACTCTCATCTTATTTTTTCTAAACCCTCTTTTCTTTAAGATTTACGGTTTCCTTTTAAAAATAACGGCGGAATCCTTTTGTTAACGCATTTTCACACCAGAAAAAAAGCAAAGCATTAAACAAAACGCCATCTTTTTAACTTGAAGATCTCATATCAATTTTATTCTCTATTCATTATTTTATGTAGTCCCTTAAAAGGCGGTATAGTTTTATATTCATCTCACGCCATAGTTTTGCACGTAGGATCGGTTCAAGGCACTAAAAACATGTCGAACGATATTTGAAATTTGACACATCGAAGATCTTAAGGGGACCTAACATATTCAGTAGGCAAAAATATCGCGAAAATCCTGCTATATCCTTAAATATTTGGAAACCCAGAGGTTTTAGTGATTCGTAAAGTAAGGATTTGTGCTCCTATCTACCTTTCTAAAAAGTCTAATTTTATGAAGATCCTGCGATCTGTTCTCGAGAAATCATCAACTATATGCAAAAAAGCGTAAAAATCCTGCTATATCCTCTAATATCTCGAAAACTAGAGATTTTGAGAAGTCTTTTCATTGCTTAAATCATTTTTCATTTAAGATTGTTTCATTGAACATTATCGAAACTGTCCTAATTACTTTTTAAACTTTCTAAGCGAACAAAGAAAATTCCTTTAAACAATGGCGTTCATTGACGGGTTTAAAATCCGGGATTTGCAGCACTTCCGTTTTTACATTCCATTCATAGCTGCTGAAGACGTAAAATAAAAGTATGATAATAAAAATATACGGTTTTTTCCCGTCTCATGGAAATTAGTGAAGTAGCGGTGCCACATAATTTTATTTCTTCTTATTCTTGTAAATTATGAGTTCTCATGGTGGCCTAGTTCCCGATCAACCCGCTAAACCGGAAATTTTTCGGGAAAACCGTAGCTCTTCTTTTAAAACTGCTGAATGCCTCAAAGCGATAAAAACAAGGATGGTTCTTTAGGAGCTGTGAGCAACAGAGTTATCGTAAAAGTAAAACGAGCCTCTGATGGGTTTTAGCTGAAATTAATTGAGAGATGATACGTAATCCGATTACCTGCGATTGTTTGGGGATTAACCAAGGACGGGAAGTCCGATGAGGTCCTAAATTTAAATTTTGGGTAGGTGTTAACTTTCACCGCCTAAACACTTTCTGGGTGACGCACCATTTCTCTGTATTGTTTACATTTGCGACTAGTATGTCAGTGTGCCCTCTAACGGTACGACCGCGCCTACACACTTCCTCTTGGGGTCTTGAGAACTAAACGATTTTTTTATATTCATTCTTTCTTTTCGCATGTTTCAGATGGTGTTGATTCGTAATTAGCAACGAGAGCGCTCGAGAGGAGAGAGAAGAATACGAAGTCGAGCTGCTATGTCTAAATACAGCGATGGTCTTAGTGGCGCCTTCTTCTTGTTTCTTCTCCAGACGTGTTTAGCGACACCGCTATGGAACCCTCAAGGTATTTAAGTTCATAAAAAATTTTCCTTATGGATTCTTTGCTTGTCGTTGTGGTTTAGGTTTTGTAATACTAGTTTTATGTCATCTTGTGACTTTGAATTTTGTAACAGACGCCCAGTAGCTATATAATGTTACAGTGAGAAAGTCTCACGGGCTAGCGGGATTGTCCCGTTAAAACGAGGTGGTGGTCGAGGAGGTGACATCAGTGTTTTGAGTTTTCCCTTTCTCGGCCGGACGCCGGTGTTCAGAGGCCGGACAGTCGATGGGGGAGAGCACGCCTCTGAGAGGATTCCAGGACGCTGACCCAAATCTCGAACAAGCACCGTTATCGAATATTACGCATCTTACAACATAATTTTTTCGAGGAAAAAAAGTCGATAAAAAGAAGAGTGATGGGACGCGGTCAAGTTCGATCTCACCTTGAACGTGACCCGATACGGGGGTGTCACGTGACGCATGACCCCTTCCACAGTTAGCTCCCTAGTCCCTTCACACTATAACATTGACCTCATTCTATGCATTATTCTACTTTTTCTTTCATCTCTTCTCTATTGTCAGGTGTATTTGATTACAGGAATGGGACGAAATATAAGACACCTGCCGTGCGTTAGCCGGAAAACTGGCGAAGCCGGGACGTGCATGTTCGCATTTTCATGTGCCAAAGCGAACGGGACTCATCTGGGGACGTGTATAGACCGTTTTTATTTCGGGAGCTGTTGTAAAATACCTGATAACGATCTAGACGTTGCGCCGCCTGTTGAAGACAATCATATAGGCGAAGGTGAAGGAACGACAACGCCCAGAATAAGGCCGGCGATAACTCAAAAACCTTATTCGACCACAAAACCACCGACAAGACCTTCAACGCTTAAGCCAACGACTCCTCAATACACAACAAGCAGACCTTCCACAACGGGGAAACCAATTTCATCAAGCACTTATCCTCCTGCAGTAAGCTCCTCGAGGCCGCAACTAAGCAGCAGTAGACCTATCGTTTCAGGAGGTAAACCATCACAATTGACAACTCCTGTGCCTACTTTTGTCACATGGACAACATTAGAAGAAGGATCTTCACAAAAGCCAATCAAACCTCAAGGTAAATTTTTTTCATTTCACGAGTTCTTTTAAACATATTTTGTTACAGTTTCTACACCATCAGCGGCTACGCAAACCTACTATTGTCACTCATGAGACGTTTTCCCCACCGAAAAAGACGTCGACGACGACTCGGCCTTCTTCGACGCACAAACCAATCACTAACAAGCCATCGATTATAACCAAACCGACGATCAAACCAGCTCCGTCAACGCCTAGGCCTTCGCAACCTACGAAACCCTCTGTGGCACCGACTAAACAAACAACACCGAAGCCAACGAAGGCGACATCACCGACCACAAGGCCAACGACACCGACGAAACCAACAACACCATCAACAACATGGATCCCTGTGTCTGTCACAACTCACGCACCATCTACACAAAATACAAGTAAATTGAATTATAAAAGAAAATAATGATAATATTTTTTCTTTAGAAAAACCATCAACGACTGCTGCACCTTCGAAAAAACCCACAACGTCTCAAACAGTTGTAACGTTCTTGAAGTTAGCAACTTCCAAACCGGTGACAAAGCCCACAGGAAAGCCGACGAGTCAGAAGCCTATAAGTACAACATCGAAACCGATCACACAAGGAAGTACAAGGCCGCCTATATCATCAACGTCTCATTCAACACACAAACCTTCAACGCAACAACAACCCACAGTTTCAACATCGACTACGCCAACCAAAGAACCTCCAGTAGTCGTCATCTCCTCAAGTACGGCTTTACCGTCAATCCAAACATCCCCTGGCCTCTCCTCGACTTCTTCATCTACGACAGAGATAACAAACGCTACAACGACACCTCTTCCAGAAACCAACGAAGTCGAATCCTTTAACAAAACCAACTATAAAGAAGGTAGTTAATTTGATTTTTAATTAACAAAAGTTCAAAATTACAGCGGTTTTCGTGTTCAATCAAAAGGTGGTAGTGTACGACCTTGAACGGGTACCGGCTTCCCTCGTCATTAAGGAAATGATTGCGGTCAATTAGTCCGCAGAAGACGTTGACCAAAAAGATGAGGCCGTTCACCTCAACTCCGAATTTGAATATCTATTCAACCTCTTCTAATCTCTTGAATTTTTATACTTGGAATCTTATTTTTAACGTAATTACATAGTTCTAAAAATAAGAAAAATGAGTGTTTATATTGTTATTAAAAAGACACGTGATATGTTCACGGCTGTTGGAGCCGGCCGGAGAAGATGTCTTTGTTGGTGGGGTTTGAAGCCGAGTACCTGTAGGAGGTCAAGGCAGTTTTCAGATGGTAGCCATCAACACGACTTTGTTTTTGCTTTCAGTTTGCGGTCGCCGCCTTTTCCCAGAGGCGAGAATCGTCGGAGGGCAAGTGAGCGGATTCGGAAAATGGCCATGGCAGGTGAGTTTATGTCAAAATAACAGGAGACTCCTATAACCTCTTCATTCACAAAATTTTTCACGTTCATGTTGAAACATGTGTCTTTTCTAGATTTCTCTTCGACAATGGAGGACCTCCACTTTTCTTCACAAATGCGGCGCGGCGTTGCTGAACGAAAATTGGGCCATTACTGCAGCTCATTGTGTAGAAAAGTAAGTTTTATTCTTACTGCACAGCTTAAACCACTGTTAATGTTGTTTTTCCTGTCCGAAATTACTTTTTTTAGCCTGCTAATCCTTTACTTTATGTTATAGTGTTCCTCCAAGTGATTTACTTTTGAGATTAGGCGAGCACGACCTATCAACTGAAGAGGAGCCTTATGGATATGAGGAACGCCGTGTTCAAATAGTGGCTTCACATCCACAATTCGACCCGAGGACTTTTGAATACGATTTAGCATTACTTCGGTTTTATGAACCAGTTAATTTCCAGCCAAATATCATCCCGGTTTGTGTTCCCGAGGATGATACGAATTTCGTCGGCTCGACAGCGTTTGTCACCGGTTGGGGTCGACTTTATGAAGGTAAAAAACCAATTGAATTAAAATCAATGCTAACTATTTTCTTCCAGATGGGCCTTTGCCGAGCATCCTTCAAGAAGTTTCAGTCCCAGTCATCAACAACACACTTTGCGAAACGATGTACAGAGCCGCAGGTTACATAGAGCACATACCCGACATATTTATATGCGCCGGATGGAAAAAAGGAGGGTTCGATTCCTGCGAGGTGAAACTTTTATCTCAAGCATTTTTACGATTTTAATTTGTGACAATTTTCAGGGTGATTCCGGTGGTCCGATGGTCATACAGCGTGCTGACAGAAGGTGGCTTCTCGCCGGTGTCATATCATGGGGAATCGGCTGCGCTGAACCAAATCAGCCAGGAGTTTACACAAGAATATCTCAATTTAGACACTGGATCAACCAGATACTTCAATTTTAATGCGAGATTTTCTCTCAAAAGTCATTATTTTTTCGTACATTTTCTGACTTAAAAGATCTCTTAAAAAGAGTTTTAATGGTGGATTTCATCTTTTTCTAATTCCGAGTGTTCAGGACTTGTTTTTCTATTCAATTATTTATTGGAGAGAATATAAAAGTCTGCATGTAAAATTAATTTAAGTATTAATTTAAAAAAAACACTAATTTTACAATGTGATATTGTGTAAATATTGTTTATAAATTAAGATTTTTTATTATTTATACCAAATTTATTATGTTCCATGTACAATTTATTTGTTCTTACTGTCTGATTGAACTTTTATTTATTTTGTCAACTATCAGGTACAATCAGACTTTTGGAAATATGAAATTGTTCTAAAATCATGGAAAAATAGTTCATATTATTAATTCGTATAAAATATTTTTTATTTAATTTAAGAAAAATGTAAATAAAAAATTTTTTAAATGAGGCTAGTGTGATATAAATAAAATTTATTTATTTAAATTTTAAAAACGTTGTTTGCAAAATTTATTTTATATCCTTTTTTTTAAACTAATAAATCCTAGGAAGTGTGTTAGAAAGTTAAGTTTTAGCCATCCAAAATTTTTGTTAACAAATTGAAGGATCAAATGCTCTAATGAAAGGGTGGACTCGAGTTTGCTTTGGATGCCTCAGAAGTTCTTGAGCTTTTTGTTCTTCTATTCTTTCCTCTTCTTTTCTATCGAGGACCCATTGCAACTTTTCATCTTCTCCCCTTTTTCTCAACTCTTTCTCGTAGTCTTCCTGTTCTTTCAAATCGTCAAAATGCTTCTCATCAATTTCATGAGTTTCTTTTATTTTCGCTTTGTCCAACTCGTCGTTTTGCTTCCATCTGAAATTGGAGTACTCGGCCATTGCTTGCTTCTCGCGTTTTTCATCTTGAATCTTTTTCAAGTTGGCCTCAATTTGTTTGTCGCGGGTATCAAGGACTTCTTTAAAAAGGCCATCTTTTGCTCTTCTAGCTTTATCCCTGTTACATTTTCTCATTTCTTCAATTTTTTGCATTTCCTGTGCTACGAGGGCTTCGAGGTCTTTTTCATCTTGACGGCGAGCATTTCGGACTTGTTCAACTGAATCTTTAAATATGTCCAACTCACGTCGCTCGCTCTTCCTCTCGTCTTTTATCTGGGCCTTTTCCTTCGCCAAATCTAAATCATTTTGCTTTTTTAAAATTTCATCAAACAAACGTTCTTCTTCTATTTCTTTTTCTTTACGAATCCTATTGCCTTCAATCTGCTTCAAAAGCCCCTGACGCCTTTCTTCTTTATCTTGGGCAATACGTTTCCTCAAATCCATATCATCTTCTTTAAACATACGGTCCATCCCTTTCCAAAATTGTTGTTCTTCAAACTTTAATTTTTTTTCTAATTCTTTTGTCAAACGGTTTCCTTGTAATTGTTTTAACAAAATATCATCTGTGTAACCATAATTTTTATTTAACTTGGTCTTATCATACTGTGCTTCTTCATCTAACCCTTCGGCTTTCGCTTTTTCCAATTTCTCCATCTCATTGATCCACATCCTGTCTTCTTCCTTTTCTTTCATTTTGTACAGAATTTTATCTCTCATTTGAAACTCATTGATTTTAGTACAATAACGTTTGTTATCTAATATTTGGCGTTTTCTGAATTCGTCAGAAGACTCTTTGAACAAGCGATCATAGGCTTCTTGAGCGAAAATTTGACCTTCTTGGACATTTCGATTTTGAATAGCATCGGCCATTTTGATTTTCTCTTCGTAAATTTTATCAGCGCTTTTTTGAGCCTTTTCTATAAACTCTTGGGTCAACTCAGATTCTTCTTTTAATAGGTTAACTTTAAGTTTGTTCCTTTTCGCCTCAAGGTCGTCTTCGACACGTTTCATCCCGAGGTCTACATAACTTTTGATTTTATTGAGTAAAAGATGATCAGTTTTACTCCAATATAACAATTTAAGATCATCTTTTTGATTCTTTTTGAACAATTCTGCTTTTTTCTCTTCTTCTTCTTCACCGTTTTCAAATCGAACGAACGAGCGCTAACTTTTCGAGGAGTCTCTCGCAGAACATGACCTACGGAACCACAAGGGCCTAAAAAATCCCTCGTCCTCAATTTAGAATCGATTTCAACGCCTTTATACACCTCGCTAAAACACCTTCCAACGTCCATTTTATAAAACCTAAATAAAAACAACTGATATACAAATTTTTTAAGTTATGGAAATTAATCAAAATAAAATATAAAACCCCAAACAAAAAGACTCGCCATTTGTCTCACTAAGCAGGTAAAATCTTTGTTTTAAATTAGTTTGCATCATCTGTTTTTTTGTACGTAAACAGGGGTTTCTATTTTCCAGCCAAAAAATTGTTTAACCAGTAGACCCCAAAAATCAGGAAATTGAGCTTACATGGACTCCCCACCTCCATGTTTACTGGTAACTATAGTTACAATCCAAATATTTCCTTTACTATCTAAATAAATATTTTTTAATTAAAAACAATAAAATGTCACATCAAAAGTTTAGTTGCAATTTTAAAATAAATTGATCTGCATTAATTTGGTTACTTAGGAAGTAAAAACAAAACTTTTTTAAAAAAAAGGACTAAAAAGTTTTATTTAATTTAGAATGAAAATAAACTATAAAATTATAAAAGAGTGTTAATTAAAATGAAAAAAGGCTGTGAATCGGATAATACATTGTTTAAAATAGTCGTGTCGGAGGAGAGTTCTGATGATGGTCAAAGGTAAAGAAAAATTTGTGAGGATTTCCAATTTTATGGAACTTTTTTATATTTTAGACGCCACTTAAAAGATGAAACGTTAAATTTACACATAGCGAATCAGCGTTGGATAAATCTTACACAAAAGTAGCCGAAGGAAGAGAAATCGTTGTGAAGAATTTTCAGAAAACGTTGAAAAAACATTTTCATAAAAAGAAAAAAGATGGTAGTTAAGAATTCAAAGAATTAAAAATAATTTTTTTTTTTTGTAGAGAACCCATATTTAAAAAAATTGATTCCTATAACTAAGGTTGGCTGCCAGGAAAAGGCTTGCGATCCAATAAGAATTAAAGAGCTTCATAATCGCCTTTTTGAGTTCAAGACCCAGCTCGAGGTAATTTTTATAATAACTCTCGGACCAGAGTCTTTGAACAGAATACCATTCTTGACCAATCAGAGGCCTTGTACAGTTCTTTCATTTCTTATTACCTTGATGTTTGCAATTTTATTTCTTCTTGTTTTAAAGGATTTAGCAAAGGAAAACGTCCAATTAAAAACGCTTACGAAACGTCAAGAAGTTGAAATAAAAAAATTAGAAGACACAAAAGGGGAACTGCCAAGACTGATAAAAACTTATCAAGAAGAACATCGGATTATTAGCATCAAAGCTAAAGAAGTGAGAATAATTTAATATCATAATTAATCATTTCTTTTGAAGTTTAAACAAAATAATCGTGAGCTAGAACGCAAAATAAAAGCTAAAGATGAAGAAATAATTTCGTTGAAATTGCAAAATTCGCACCTGGAAAAGTTGACTAAAGATAAAAACCTTTTGGAAAGGGAAAAACTTCAAAGTAAAATGGAACAGCTGGAAGAAAGAATGTCCTCTTTGGAAGAAACGAATAAGGTAAAAAAAAATGTAAAAGAAGCTTTTATTTTTTTGTTCTTTTTTTTACAGAAATTATCCAAAAAGTGCGAACTTGAGCAAAAAAGGATGATGTCAATGTTGAAATTGGAAGAAGCAAAACATCGCGACACAAAAGCCCAACTTGCCGATGCTCAAAAGACAATTGAAATTCTACAGGGTAGAAACACCTTCAATTATGTACCCCATAATAAAAAAGTTCCACCAAAAACTGAAGATTCAAAAAAGTTAGTGCAGAATATCAAAATTATATTTTTTTAAATTTTTATTTAGGAAATCTTGTAAAATTGGAAAGATTACCAAGTCAAACTCAACATTGAATGCCAGTAAAGAGACAACACCTCAAAAATTACCGGTAAAATTTTTTTTTGTGTTTAGTTCATTTAGTTTATAAAATCCATAGATGATTAATTTGCAGCCTGAACAAAATTTGGATCATCAAAAAACAGAAATTAAAAATCATGAGGTTTTGCCGAAAATCAAAGTTCAGCATGAAATCGAAGAAAGTAAAAACGAGGATGTTTTTTCAATCGACAATTTAGAATGGGAAGATTTGAAGAAGTATGTCCCAAAAAAAGAAGAATTGGTGGTCAAAATGGATAACATGTTCCCACATTTCTCCAGGCCGAGGTCTAACTCCTTCAACGGTTTCTGCGACATCCAAAATGAAAGCGTCTCAGACCTTCCAGATAAAAAACTATCGACTATTTTAAACTATCAAACCGCCCCAGACGAATTCGATAGTATCAGCGAAAATAAAACGTTTCAAGTCATAAAAAACACGGAGAAAAATCCAGAAACGATCAAGACAGAAGATGGCTATTTTAAAAGTGAGCAAGACCAGACAAAAACGAAAAGAAACAACAAAGCAGACATTTTAAAATATATTTTCGGCAAAGAATTATTATTCGATTTAAACCCAGAATAAAATATTTTTTAAATTTTTTTTCTTTTGTGTGATTTTTTATGTGTTTTAAAGTAAAAACAATATTTTTTAAAAATAATTCAATGTATTTTTGTTAATATAAAAATTATATGAATACTTGTAAACATAATATGAAAAAAAAAAATTACTTGGGAAATCCGTCTTTTTCACTTCATTGTCATTTGACTAGATTCTGGCTCTCTTTTTCCAATTTTTCAAAATGTTTCCGGGCGTTTCTTATGTTAATGAGGGTCGCGGCTGAAGCTGCAATAAAAAAAGTTAGCGAAAAAGAAAAGAAAACGGTGAAAGAAACCCACGAATTCGAGGATCCGAAGTGATAACCATGACGTATGTGTTTGAAGTAAAAACATCGATGAAAGCAGCAAACTTAGAATTTCTTACTTCCATACTTTGAAATTGTGCAGCAACTTTACTATAAAATGACAAAAAAATCAATAAAAAGCCTATAAAGAGTTGGAGGCCTCATGGGAATCCCTGGCTTAAAGAAATAGTCAAGCACTTTTAGATAAAACCCCCGTAACACCAAAATTTGAATTACCTGCAGCTAAGTTTGAACTGTTTTATAATATTAGAAACTTTTTCAAAGCGATGTATATCACGATGAGGTCTGTGCTCATAATGAGAAATCACAAGAAACGTGGCCCGCTCGAAAAGAAGGACTTCGTCGGCATCAATAATATTCGCAAACTGCGTCAACGAAATTTCCAACTCTTTCACATTCGGAATAAGCATATATACAATTGAAGACCAAGCCTTTAAAAAAATTAATATTTTTTCAACAAATAAAATTATGTACTTTATAAAGGGTCTCATCCCAAATAGATGTTTTAAAGCATGTACAGTTCATGGGCTGCGACAGACTTTTTAATTCAGACTCTCGATCACGAAATATCTTTAAAAAAAAGTGTAAGTAATTCTTAAGTCTAATTTTTTAGTACAATATCTCTCTGATCTTCTTGAATCAGATCCATTTTATGAATGAGGCAAAAGACTTTGGCTTCTGGAGAGTTTTCCATGATCGCCCCCAGACAGCTTTGGTAGTAATGAAGGTCTTTTTCGATTTCGCGACTTTCGACATCGAAAACATAAATCAAGACTTCGACATTGCGAAAAATGTTATCTCGCTGACTCACGAAATAGTTTTCCATAAAAGCTTCTTGACTAAAACCATAAATTAGACGATTTATATACATTTGGGAAACATTACCCTCCGCAGTCCCATAAATTGAGGACTAGATTTCCCAAAAATCGAACGTGAGAATGTTCAACGTCAACTAAAAACGAAAGAATTAATTTAAGATTTCTAATCTTCAAAAATTTACTGGTAGCGCCAAGTCTTCGGGTGTCACGTGCGATGTAATTGGCGAATATTATAGATCGCATGCTCGTCTTTCCAGACCCACTTTTACCCATCAACAAAACCTAAAAAAATTTAATAAAACTCCCAAATTCACACAAAATCGTCGATTTTACCTTTTTCTTCATATTGACCACTTTAAAGCTAACTTAAAACACAAAAAAGATGAGAAAAAAAAATTTTCTTGAATAATAAAAACTATATTTTCTTGTATTGTTTTGTTCTTTTATTGTTCAGTTATCAGCTTATCAGAAGAAGGTACAGCCATGTTTACAGTACAATGTTAGTCGTATTTGCCAAAATGTCCCTTGAATCATCGACAAACCATAATAAGACTCTCAGAAAATAGGTTTGGTGGGGGCCCGGATTTTACTTCTCAATGAGACCACGAGAATGCGATGCGGGCACCACCTCGTTCGAACGAATTTTTTTTCTCCCTTCTCACCCCACTCCTTATTTACGGGATCTCGCTTCTTCTCGTGTTTAATTTTTAAACCGTTTTCGATTTTCGAATGTTTAGCCGGTTTTGCCTTCCACCCTCCGGCCACCTCTTCGTCCATCAACCTACATTCCCACCCATTTCTCCCGGTTATTAAAACGTATAATTTAAGTAATTTTAATTTAAAGATGGATAAAAAAATTTAAATTTAGAATAGTAAATTATTATCTATTTAATAAAATAAATATATATAAAAAATTATCTTAAAAGACTAAATATTTATTCCCGATTTACATCGATTAAATAAAATAACAATAGCGTGAAAATTCTAACTAACATGCATTATTAATACGTAAATTATTAATAAATAAATTATTAATAAATAATCAGTATAATACGTTGAAAGTAGGTACCTAATCCTTGTGTCAACGGTTATAATATTTAATTTAAAAAAATTGTTTAACCAAATATTTCTTATGTTAAAATTAACATGAATAAATTCCAATTATGTATTAGAATTTATTGGAAACAAAAGTAAACCTACTTGTTTCTTCACTCCGTTTGTTAGCATAAAAACATCGCTCTCTTTAAAACTGTAGGTACATAGGTACCTACATAATAAAAATATGTAACAAACTTATATTATAATTAATAGGATAAAATTAGTACTAACCTATCATTAAAAAATGCTCATTGTGTATTTTCTACATACACATTCAACATTAACGAGCATTACTTTTTATAATTTATTGGCTAATGATGTTTTTATACTATCCAGCGAGGCCACGTGGAGGCCGGAGTTTCTCGCCGGGATGGGATGGGATAGGGTCGGATGGATTGGTAAGGGATAGGAATGGTAAGGGATAGGAATGGTGTTGAGAAACGGATTTTATTTAAGATATTTAAGATGTATGGGTTAAAATTTGAGTTTGCGATTTTTAGTGGAGGGAGCAGAGGGAGTTTTTGAAGACCAGGAACACTCTTTTATTAATTTTACTGTAACTAGAAGGTTTATTAAATGTTGGATGTGTGGTTTGCAGGGATAGTTTTGGTAAAAGGGGGATTGTTTTTGAAGACGTTCGTCGATTTTCTGAAATATTTTTTGGGCTATTAAGTGTGCAGTGAAATATTTTTGGAAGTAAATGGAAAATAGGTTGAGGGAAATATTTATCAGGTGAACTAAGGTTTCTTGTGGATATACTAAACTAAAGCTCGTTTTTTTGTATGTTACAAACTCTTTTTGAAATATGAAGTATGAGTTATCGTCAATTTCTTCCCAGTCTCCTTTCTTTAACTTTTTCAGACATACTTCACAATTAAATTTATCCAAATTCTTTTCAACAGGTATCCCGTAAAATATCTAACGGCATTGCTCTCTAACGTAGCAGCAGGTGTTGGAACAGTCACAATATTGTCTTCACTTATTTCATCTTCCGAATCGCTTAACTCTGCATATTCCGATGACAAGGGACTTGCGCATTCTTTTCTTTCGCCTTCTTCTACATTTTTTTCTAAAATTTGAGTTATATCTAAGCCCTCGCTGTCGTCTTCTTCGCAGTTTGCCGATTCGGAAGGATCTATGACCATATGCGAAAACAGTTTACTAAATATTTTTCGAAAATCGCTAACCGTAGGGTTGAAATTGCTCCCACGTTTTTGGCGAAGAGCAGAAAAAAAGTTTTCCAACACGTCTTGATTCAAACGAGAAGTCATAATGTATCGATCGGGCTCTAGATCATTTTTCAGCGATTTGATAGCGTTAATGGTTTGTATGAAACCGTCGAAACAATACGGCCTTGTTTGAAACTTCGATTTTTGTTTTCCAAGAATATCGGGCTTAGGAAAAAAAAGATTGCCTTTTTTTAGTTCAGTAAAAAGATTTATACCGTCGTTCAATATCAATTCAATGTGCGGGTTCGAGTCGGAATAGGCGCTATTATTTCTATTCCATGAGAATAAATTCTTACTATTTAAGGCGTCAAATAAATCGTTAATTCTACTAATAAATTCTGCTGTAGGGAGCACGCTCGGATCACTAAGCTCACCTGTTGCAAATGATGTTTTTAGAGCAGCAGAAACTGTCCGACTAAACAATTGCGTCGCTAGCTTCACTTTCATTTTTTTGAAGCTATCTGGATATATGTGATCTTTAGTTAATTTGACCATGGTTCGGGCAACACTGTTTTTCTCCATATAATATAGTCTCTTGATGTTATTAAATGAAATAATTTTTCCATTCAAATAAAGAAATGCTATGATAAAATGGTTCCGTAAACTTTTAATCAAATGAGGGACATCGAAGATGGCATATACTTTGTGTTTTATGTTCTTTTTGTCGTCGAAAATAAAATAGGGCTGATCTTTTGAGCAACCTAATAAGTTGAAGTACCCTCTATTGTTGGGGCTTTGATCGCAAACAAGGGAATTAACTATCAAACCCATAGAAAACAGTCGATTTAAACAAATTCCAATTTGCTCCTTAATTTCATGTCTGCTCATACCTTTGCCGGTAATAAAGTAAGCTATAGGGAGCTTCCACGAAGAAAACAGGCCGCGAATCATAAAAACCATGGCATATTTTCCATGTGTTTCTTTTCTTTGGGAACCTCCCAGGTCGTAAATTCCCTCGACGCAGTCTAAAAATTTGGAATACTCGATTTTTTCGTTGATTGACATTTCGTCGAACGTGAGGACACAATATCTTTCGATTTCATCCATGTTCTGAACTTTAATGTTTAACGTCGAAAACACCTTTTCGTTGAATCCCGCCCGGAAATATTTAACATTAATCCATGAATAAATAGTGCTTGGGGCGGGTAACTGAAATAGTTTCTTCCTTAATAGCCTATATAAGGCGGGCCCTTTAAATTGGAGAGCAATGGCCAAATTTCTTTCTTTTTTTGACCATTTGCTGTTTTTTTTGTGAAACAATTGCATGGATACTAATGTATCCACCCAATCTGGTAGTTTAAACGATTTCAATACATTCTTAGCATGTTGTTGTATTTTCAATTGTGACTTCAATGTTCTAATTTTTGTTTGAAGTTTGTTGATTTTTTTTTACTTTTCTTAAGAGAATTTTTAACTGTTTTTCTTTCGTCGTGAGAATCGTTTTGAGAAGGCGAAAATAAGCAGCGAACAGATTTTGGTTTGGAAATCGCAGGGGAGTCAGGATGGTTAATTGTTTTTATAATCCAAGGCGAGCCACACAATATCTCCACATCACTGGATGCTTGACGGGCGGTTTGGGGGGTAGAGAAATCAGTTATATCGCCATCATTTGATTCCTCAACTGATGAAATGAATCCACTATAAGTACGTACAGTGGTCGACTTAGAGAGAATGGGGGATGGAGACACAGCATCCGCAAATGGCAGAGGATTATGCCCTGGGATTAATTTGTTGGTTTTTGAGAACGCATTTGGGGCGAAATGAAGAGAGCATATGTGGCGTTTCCGCAACTTTTTCGGAGATATTGTTAATAAATTAATGTTTCCACAATTGGAGAGCCAAATTTTTCGACGACTTTCTTCAGAAGGGAAAGTTGCAAAAGTTAGTTCGGGATGAGACCTTTTAGTTTTACCACAGTTATAATACTGACATTTGTTGCCCGACATTATTTTCGATAAAAAGAAAGTCTTACATGAAAAAGGAATCAATATCTATAGGAACGAAGTACTTACGACCAATAAAACCGACGAACAAACGACAGTCGACACAAACTATGCACATACATATAAAGGTTAAGTGTGTAGAAAAATAACTCAATAGTCAAAAGGAACTGATAAAAACAAGTTTTAAACACACGTGAAAAGTAATAGAACTTACTACAAATTTACTAAAATCAAAAGAATAACTTTTTCCACTGAGCCAAGTACAATACAAAATGCGAACATATCTGAAACCTCTGTTCTTTAGAATTTTGATAAGAATTAACCTATTTCAACCATTCCCCAATAGGGTCAATTTGACTAGTGATCTTATGGAACTTGAGATTGTATTCTTTAAGGAAAATAAGTATACATTAACAGCAATAATTAAAAAGAAGAAATTTATTTTAATGAGTACATACAAATTTATTTTTAAATTATGTAAAAAGTAACCTTAGTCGATGAGGTAACTTACAAATTATGATTAAAGATTTAAAAAAATAATAACATTAGCTAAAAATAATAATACAATATTATGTACCTACTAAGATTTTATAAAATGATAAAAAATTTATTTAATAACATCATCGACAAACTTTAGGGGGCGGTCATGTGACGTCACAATCTAACCTTACTTATCACCCTTATCTCAAACTAGACATACCATCCTAAACAATACGTTGATTTAGATAGCCATAACTTTAATTATTCAAGGTTAGTACTGAGACCGGTTCAGAACACACAATGAGTTCTCATTTTCTCGGCTTAACTGGAGACGTAAAGTCGCGTTATGAGGAAAAATATTTCTAATAATAAAATATATTTATAATAATAAAAAAAATATTATAATATTTATGAGGAAAATATATTGGATTTCTTCGTATTTTAATTGCAGTTCTTTTTTATAATCAATAATTATTGTAGTAGTAGTTATCGCTGTTGAAGTTTCTGGATGAAATTGTTCATAAGTGTCGTCATTCACTTCAGGCGCATTTAGCGTTTCATTCGGTGATTCTTGAGATGTATCATAAGAAATCTAAAAAAGAAAAAATTAGTTTCATTACTATTTTCTAACACTGTTTTCAGCAGGCTTAAGCGCAGTCTGTTTTATGAGGGGTCTCACAAGATAAGTTATTTTGTAATTGATTTCAAATGTAAAAAGCATGCATAGTTAATTTTAGGTTTAGATATATTAAACAAACTTAAGCCTTTTAAAAACAGCGTTTTCACAACGTATAGACATGAAAATTTGACACAGGTGCAGTGCAAAGAAAGTGCAAAAAGTTTTGAAAATGAGTAGCTATGTTTTTGACACTACTCGTTTCGCGGAGAGGGATTGATGCCCCATGTTTGATCAAAATAATATGGGTTACTGGTGTGGCTACAACAACTTTAAGCCGTTTACGCGCTCTCTCATGGCGACTTCGACGAGAAGCTGAAGAAGGCATACTATTATTTTCATACCCCATGTTCAATGAAGGTATCCAACCCTGGTTGTTAATGTCCGTAACATAACTTGGCTTTCCTAAATTAAATTTTTCAAATGATTTATGATTCATAAATTATGAGAGAAAGAGAAAAACAGAAGAAAGACCTAAGTTCAGATTGACCTTAAAATTAAAACGCAAGTAAGTAGTTAAGCCGGGCGCACACTGGACATGACAAACAGTCGGGAACGGTCTGTTCGGTCTGATCTGTCGCACACCAATTTGGTGTGCGACAGATCTCCTTACCACTATGCGTTCCAAGGCTACCGCGTCAAGCCCCGAGAAACTGTCTAGTTGAAGACTGTTTGTCGTGTTCAGTGAGCGCTCAGCCTTAGAATTAATAGTTTTAAATTTCCTTGCCATAAAGAATAACTCAAACTCTGTGATAAGAAAACCTATATGTACCGCTTCGAAAAATAATTACAACTTTTACCTGAGATAAAGTGTTTTGAACACACTTGCTGTGTTTTCAAAAGAATATCTGTAAGGCCTTCCCTCCGCAGAGCCGCAATCCACTTTTCCCTCCTTAATTTTGCAATGGGATCCTCGGTTCCACCTCCTATAATTATCATAAAAAAAGTTTAGAACCATTTGGCTGTAATTTATTACTACAGAATTAATTTTGTAAGTACTCACGTTTGCGTCCAGTTGGGAAACTAAAAAAAGATACTTTATCACGACCCCCTCTACTCCCGCAGCCAACAACAGCACAAAACTGAGGCATTTTGCAGAAAGAGAAACACAAAAACGTTTTTAAGTTCGCAAAAATGTTAAAAAGAAATTGTGATCAATGCAAATCAAATGCAGAAGCAGTTTGAAAGTGTCCTGTTTGATAATAGGGTAACAATAGTTGTACCTTCCTTGACCGTGCCCTTATCATTTCAAATAAAAATTAAAAACAAGTGCTATAGGGATACACAATTTTTACATTCCCTGGTGGCAACGTCTTGCAACAAATCCAATCCACCATCAGCGCTGGATTCCACCCTAACGAACAAACGTTGTACTGAGTTACATCCATTTTTACATGCGACATCTGTTATTCAACTCCATTGGGAGGACCCCCTTTTTTTACATTGGGCTGACAGTCTTATTATGGTTTGTCGATGCTTGAATCCTTGCATACAAAAAATAAAGCTTACACGATCAATATTTGACGCAATAAATAGTTTAAAAACGGCAACCTTCTGATAAAACTCTAGTTTTCTTGATATTTGAGGATATAGTAGGATTTTCATGCTTTTTTGCCTACAGTTGAAGATTTCTCGAGAACGGATTATCGGATCCTCATAAAATTAGATTCTTTAGAAAGGTCTTAGATTGGGCCACAAATCCTTCTTACTGCACTAGTCCCTAAAACATGTAGTTTTCAAGATAATTGAGGATATAGCAGAATTTTTATGGTTTTTTTACTATAATTGGAGATTTCTTGTGAACAAACAGTCCGATCTGCATAAAATTAACTTTTTTAGAAAGGTCTTAGATAGAAGCACAAATTCTTACTTAACGGTGGAGTCACTAAAACCTCTAGTTTTTGAGATATCTGAGGGTACATCAAGATTTTTGCGCTTTTTAGACGAAAATTGAAGAAATCATGAGAATTGATATTCAGGTCTTTTTGAAAGATATTCGAGATTTATGCAGGAAAAATAGTTTTCAGTTAGGGGAGAAAAAGTTAAAGTCAACCTGAGGTGAAATTTAACCGAAAAAAAATTTTTGCCTTGCTAACTGGACCACCCAGTATAACTTTTTTATAAGTTTTCACTTTAATAATACTCTATAAATTACTAAATTATTTGGAAATTCTATCTGTTCTTTTATTAGCTGTAAAATGTCCAAATATTAAATTTTTTCAAATCCATCAAATTTATATTTTCTTCGAATCATATCTGAACTACTTATTACATTATTATTATTTTATTTACTATTCCAAGTACACCAATTAAAAATTATTTTGAAGAAGTGAGTAATTAAAAAAATTGATAAAATGTTTTATTATGTTCATAAAAACCTTAAGCTAGAAAAAGTTTAGCGAAGGTATTGATAATCGACCTTACCCACCTAAAGATAAGATTAGATTACTTTTCACTTTTTATTCTTTATTCATAAAAAATGTTTGCTATTTTGTTTTATTTAGTAGCGTTATCAAAAGCAGGTAAATCTTTATTCATAGTTTGACTTTTTAATTTTTTTAAATTTAAGCACCGACCGATAACGAAATTATACGAATAATAGGAGGGAATCAGACGGATATTTCAAAATTAAGATATCAAGTTTCAATTAGGAATGGACTTGGGTATCATTTCTGCGGAGGGACGATATTGAACGATCGCCACGTCCTAACTGCTGCACATTGTGTTTCTAAGTATTATTTTAAAAAACAATTTAAAAAATTTTAAATTGAAAATTGCAGAAAAAAGGGTAGAGAGAACTTATTTTGTGTCGTCGGTGAAAACCGAAGTGTGGGAGGGCGATTAAATCCTGTCATAAATATAGTCATTCATCCCAAATATAATGATGAGACAGTCAACCATGATTTGGCCATACTTAAAACTAAGGATAGAATCTACATTAATAATTTAAGCGGTCCAATACCGTTAGCGAATGCTACGCCTTCTGAAGGAACATCATGCATTGTTAGCGGCTGGGGGAGTTTAATTGAGGTAACTTTCATTACTGTTTTTTTTTAAATAATTTTTTTTAGCCTCCAGACCCCGATTTGGCAGTCGCATCACCGTTTTTAGTGTCGACAAATATTTCTATACGATCTACAATTAAATGTTTTCAGACATATCATACAATCGGAATTTTGGTACCAAAAGGAGCGTTATGTGCCGGTGATGACCGAGGGCACGATTCATGTCAGGTAATCTTCTGAGTTGGATGTATTCATATATGAATATGAGGATCTTATTCACATTTAAAAAAAAGTTTTTTAAAGAATAATTTATGATCCGTAGAAAGTCATAGATTTTTAAAGAGTTAAATATTTTTATGAATTTCTAGATGTTTATGAATATATTTCATTTGCATAATTTTTAGATTTATGAATATGCATAACTCTGATAATTTCTAATAATTAAGGATTTTTAGGGAGATTCTGGAGGGCCATTGGTCTGCAACGGCACACTAGCAGGAATTGTTTCATTTGGCATCGGATGCGGACATCAAGAATATCCTGGTGTCTACACAGACGTCAGCTATCATAAAAAATGGATAACCGAACAAATGAATTCCTCAAATAGAATAAAATTGTCTTCTTTAACTTTTTAATTTTATTTATATTTTTAAATAAAAAAACTAATTTAAAAATAAAATTTATTTATCTAAAAACTTGGATTTTACCAAAAAAACGAAATTAAAAAAACAACTAATATTCGATATCTAATTAGAAAAAACTTAAGTGCATACAAATAATATTTACATTTTTTTCAACAAAAATTTTAATAAAAAATACGAAGTGGAGTCTTAAAAATGGAATATTACAAACAACATTTCTGAAAGAGAAAAGTAAAATTAACTACGAAGTTTTCCACTCTCCTGAAGTCTGTCCCTGATTTAATGAAGTCTGCGTCGTCGGATTTGATTGGGGAACTGGAGGTTGTGCGGTGGTCGAAGTGGTAGCGGACGGTTGAGCGGTAGCTTGGGAAGCATTTTGACTGTTCATATAAGCAGACATCATGTCTGAAGTATAATATGGCGTCCCAGCTTGATAATTTGACGACATATAGTTATAATAACTGCTCGCATACTGATTATAATCATAATTCCCGTATTGCTGGGTAGTACTGTAATTCCCGTATGCCGTACTCCCATTTGAGGCAGTTGAGGCATTCGAGGCCGTTTTATCACTGGCAGTATAATTATAGTTGTAACTGTTCGTATTGTAACTTTTATTCCTTATACTAAAAAAAAATTAAATTTAAGTCTTTTTCTAAAAGTAAAATACTTGTCAAGAAGTGAAGGAAGGTTGTGTGGTGGTCGTTTTTCGCTGTTATCGCCTGAAGGTAAACTTAAAGGTTCTCCTCTCCTCTTTCGGTTCATTTTGGTACTTTCAGGGGCAACATTTTCAGCAACGATAACTACATGGTAAGTACTTCCTAACGGATCGGTATCAACGGGAACTATTTTATTAACAACGAAATTCGGCGTAATCGCTCCAACGAATTTAAGAATTTCATTTTTGTTCTGTTCAGCGTCATATCCCATGCGTAATACAATCAATAAATTATTTACATTCATTTCATAAAGTTTTCGAATAATTGAAACTTCTATAAAAAAAAAATTAATTATTTTATAAAACTTTTTTTTTGTAATTACTTGTATGTTTCCACATTATGACGACTTTTTTGAACTGAGATCGAGCGAAATGGGTTTTTTCAAGGTCGCCGAAAAGCGAGTTTCTGGTCGAAAAGTACTCGACGTTTTCAAAATGGAATTCACGCGCCGCTTTCAAAAATGCTGATTGTCCAGCAGCAGTCGGCAGCAAGCACAAAACGTCCCGACAATGCTGAAAAAAAAACTTTAAAAACAAAACAATTTTTAACTAAAAATACTTTAGCGTAATATATCCCAATCTGGTGATATTCTGAAGCCACAGCAAGTGAGACCAAAACGTTCATTTTGACAAGACCATTTATGGTGTTGATGATAGCGGTATAAGCTGGTTCTGGTGGGCTAAAAGGTTTGTCGGGAAATACGTCATATTCTGCATCAAGTATATTGCTTTTTATACTTTTTGACCCACAGACAAAATTGTAAAAATGCTGTTTTTTAGACCACTCGCCTCTTCGGCTGTAAGAAAATATTATATTTAAAATTTTTAAGGAGGATATTGTTATTTAATTTTTTTTAAACTAATTCTTTATCACAATTCATTAAAAAGTTAATGATTTTCTAGAAATTTACCAATTTAAATACACTTTTTTATAAAATTTCTAGTAATTTATACTTTTTTTAGATGAATTTCTAATAATTCATAAACTAGAAAGTATCCAACTTACTTGTACAAAATCCAGTTTGTGTAAATGGAAATGATTCCCAACGATTTTCCTTTTTCCTCGAAAAAGTTATTCAATCCAGGTACAATATCTTTGATTTGTAGCCAGTACGCTTCTTTTTCATCGTCGCTCGCGTCATCCTCATCTTCATCAACTTCAGGCAAATTCAAGCTCGAGAAATCAACTCGTGAAGTCTTCTCCTGCGACATCTCCTCCTCTTTTTGCATCTGAAGCTCCTGCGGAGTTTTTATCGATACAAACTCCTTCAGAAAAGTATTCTTTTTCGGAACGTGTACGACGAACATCATTTCGCAACATTTATTCATAGTGACCTCTATGCCAGTTATGTTACCCGACTCATTCTCATAATTGTACGGTATCAAACCGAAATCAGAAAAACTTTGAACAAAAGCCTAAAAACCAGCTAGAATGAACAGTAATAAAAATACACCATCATACATTGACAGCTTCCCTCAGACAATTTGGAATGTTCGGGCACATCTCAATCGGAATGATTCTTTCTTTTGTATCCGTATAAACTCGTTGGCCAACAACCATTTGATTTGTAATCGGATCAATTTCTGAAAAATTAAAAAAACTTAAAAAAAAACTTAACAAACAAAAAGATTTACCAATCATCAATGAAGCATAATATGAATAACGTTCTGTAGGAACCATCGGTACGACGTTTTCGACTTCATATTTCGACGTAATCTGCTTCATACTAAATATTTCCGTAAACAAATTTTCAGTCTCATTCTTTTTTATGTTTAACTATAAAAAATTGTAAGATTTAATTAAATGTTATTTTTAAGATTACCCGTTCTTTATAAAGCGTATTTCTGTATTTAAATAAAATATTAAGACCATCTTCATAATCAAGGGGATCCTTTGGTTTTAGAGTCGTAGGGACTCCACAAGTCTAGAAAAAAAAAAATGGGAAAAAACGTCATTTTCATATTTTATTTTTAAAAATGGGGCGTAAAATGGCGAATTAACATTTTTTGAATTGCTAATTTGCTTTGAAGAACATGCAGTTTTTTGGTTAATACGCCAATTTTTTACAGCCCCGCCTATTCAATTTTTGAACTAACCGCAGCTTTCAAAGAGAACTTGCTTTGCTTAGCTCCTTTGAAGTTTTCCAAAACGAAATTTTTCTCTTCGAAATTGTTCAGTTTGAGGTAGACCCATTTATCTTTACCCTTGGGCATGCGCATAAGCGGCAAAGGAATTTTTAAATAGTTTTGAAACAATTCAAACAGAACGGACATTATGTCGAATTTATCCTGAAATTTTGACAAATTTTAGAAAAATAGGAACGCTGTGAGCCTCATCAGATCTGAAATTTTAGGCTTACAAATTTCGGAAATCCTTTCATTTTGATCACCAGGGATTTCGCATGATCGTCACAGTCTTCATCGATCTGATGCTCCTGATCGTCGACTCTGTCCGTCGAATTTTCAAGCGACTGCGTACCATCGAACGAATCGCTGCTGAAAGCATCTAAAAAAGAAAATTTATTTCCTATAATATAAATTTCTTTTAAAAGACCATATTCCACCAATTTTCCCATACTAGATGGACATAGAAAAAAACAATTTTTCCAATCCAATGTCAAATCTATTTTTTAAACAGATGATCAATAACATCAGTCATTGGGGGAAAAAAATAGTTACGAGTACGACTTTCAAAATGAGCGAAAAACCCTTAAAAACTAAAATAGTTCAATCTTTAAAATACTTACTCATATTTTGGTCATTAGAATCCATATTTGATCAATCAATTTTAGCTTTCTTAAATTGAATTAAGGGGATAAATGCATTCCCAAAAAGACTAGAAAAACAAAATAGAGAAAACAGAATTATCAGTGAAAAGTGCCGGACATCGGACTTGATTTTTATCCGAATTACGAAATGGTAACCTTCTGAAGTTTATATTTTAGCCACGATGGCAACTAACAAGCACAGAGGAACCAATACACAGAGTAACAACGGCCCGTAAAAATCCCGCAGACAAGTCGATGGGCGAGGTGGGGAAGGGACCTGGTACCATCTGAGTCCTAGAGAATGCGCCTCGGTGAAGAGTTTTAAGTTTTTCCTCCGTTTCGGATCATGACCCTTCCTCGATGTGTTCGAACTTCGAGGTCGTTCTCCCCTCCACCAACTTCGTGCACCGGGGAACCCCTTTATAAATTTATAAAACAAGGTGCCTACTGCCTACGGCTTCACACCGCGTACAAACCCTCGAATTAATTCGTTTTTTCTGTGGTCTTTTCAGTTGTCCGTAGTTTCAACTCTCAGAACAGCTTTAATTATTATATCACTTTTATTTTATTAATTCTTTAAATATTTTATTAGGTACCTATATTGTTATTTTTTTAAACATAAGCAGAGGTGTAAATTTTCAAATTAGGTATTATGTACTTACTTTAAATTATTACCAAAAAATAATTGATTAGAATGCAAGTAGTAATATACAGGGTGTCCGGAAACACATGGCAAGCGTCTGGGAGAGCGTTAAAAAGTGGTTTTACGAAAAAAAGTTAAATGTAAACCCCCCTTAATTTAAATCAAAGAATTTGATGGTGTAGTTTAAAATCCGCCTGGATATACAGGGTGTCCCAGACACAACCTAACTTCGTTATTTCAAATGAGAACCCCTATTTTTTATTTCAGATTCGTAATCTACGCAAAATTTCAAGTAGATTTGAGTACTCATATGACAATTTTGGACAACTTTTAAAAAATGTCAAATTTTAGCGTTTTTTGCTCCAAAATCCGTTAAAATTGACCTAGGAGACTCGTTTTTTTTTTAATTCCACTTATTTTTTCCCGAAGAATCCAACTGTCTCAAATTTGAGCATCTTCGCATTCAGCATCACGAGATTTCGTCGCTAATGGCCTTTTTTCAAGTTTAACTCCAAATTCCATACTTCAAAAATGGAAATTAGCGATTTGTTGACGGAATTTTAATTTTTGATGCATAAACACAAAAGACGCTGTAGCTCTTTCAAAATTTGTGGTCCGAAAGAAAAATTCCTTTCAACAAGTGCTAATTTTCATTTCTGAACTAAAAATTTGGGTTCTAACTTGAAAAAAGGCCATTAGCGACGAAATCTCGTGATGCTGAATGCGAAGATGCTCAAATTTGAGACAGTTGGATTCTTCGGGAAAAAATAAGTGGAATTAAAAAAAAAACCAGTCTCCTAGGTCAATTTTAACGGATTTTAGCGCAAAAAACGCTAAATTTTGACATTTTTTAAAAGTTGTCCAAAATCGTCATATGAGTACTCAAATCTACTTGAAATTTTGCGTAGATTACGAATCTGAAATAAAAATAGGGGTTCTCATTTGAAATAACGAAGTTAGGTTGTGTCTGGGACATCCTGTATATCCAGGCGGATTTTAAACTACACCATCAAATTCTTTGATTTAAATTAAGGGGGGTTTACATTTAACTTTTTTCGTAAAACCACTTTTTAACGCTCTCCCAGACGCTTGCCATGTGTTTCCGGACACCCTGTATATATACAAGTAATAATATTTTTGTGACTGGCATACATAACATTAACTCTTAATGACTTGTACAATATCATTTTACCAAGGGATAAGGCGGAACGGAATAAAGGTCGGATTAAGCGGACATACATAAAGAACACGTGTTTTTTTTTTCTTTATTATCTACCTACCCAGTTAAAACTGTTAAAAGCAGGTATACATTTTATTACACATTACAGTTATACATTATTAGGTATATAATATGTAGGTAACTCTTGACAGGAAAAATGAAAAATTTGATAAGGATGAAAAGTTGTTTTTGTTAACACTCTCTATCTCCTTTTGTAGGATCCGAGTTGTGGAATCCGCAGTGATTCATACAATTAATATTATAATATATTGGTATGTGATATTTATCGATGAAAGAAAATGAACAAGTCATTTACAATATTTACTTCATTTTTAATCAGTGTCAAGGCTTGGAGGAAAAAGATGTTCCTAAATCTTTGTAATGTTAGTTAGGTAAAATATTTTCCTAAATCTTTTTCCGGTGCTTGACAATACCCGCAGTGCAATCACATCGTATCGGCATTTGTAGCGTAGGCGGCTAGTCATGATTTCTGTCAGACATTAAAATCTTGGAATAAGTGCAGATGGAAACGTACCTTAAAAGATTTTCCTAAATCTTTTCCCGGTACTTGAGCATTTGGCGGGTGCCACCCATTTAAAGTGATTTCTACTTATCCGATTCCATTAGAAACTTGATATTCAAAAGAACAGACTTTTATTGAGTAGAATATGAAATGTCATTAAATTTTGACAAGGGGTTCTTGATTCAAGTACCCTTTTCCCTTAAGATCTTAACACTGATTTGATTGAAAAAAGAAAATTAACTGCATACATAGGTCAAATAAAACTCATCAAAGAAGAATAAATTTGCAATATTGTTCTACTCTACTTACACTTTATTTACAAAAACATAACATCTTACAATAAAATAAATTACCGGAACTAATACATTTCCGTTCTAAAATCTTTGCTAAAAACCCTTGATTCTGGTAGAAGACACTGAGATTAAGGCGAAAATTTGGTTGTGGAATCACAGTAGGTATGAAACGTTATTTAGTCTTTTTTTTCCCTTTTTTTAAAATGGTTTAAAATTTTAAAAAATGGTTTTGGGATAAAGTGATAGATAAGCGATAATAATGACAATATTGTTGGTTGCTTTTAGCGCAGCCGAGCGGGTGCGATTTTCAAAACAAAGTCAAACAGCGCCATGGGCAGTGGCGGCGCATGGAACTATCGCTTGGGCTTGGGCGACCTTGGGCGGCGGCCCAAGGCGGACCGTGGCGGCATCTAGCGCTTTGGGCAGTACTACGTCGTTAAAATTACTGCCAAAGAGAGGGTCGGTTGTTACTCTGTGTATTGGTTCCTCTGTGCTAACAAGTGAGAACTTTTGCTTACCAAGCAAAATGTGAGATTTTTCGAAATTCAAAAATCGCCCCCGTTATTTTCTTGTCCACCGACGAAAGAAAACTGTGGGCGTAAAAAGTGTTCCGGGAACGGCTACGGCCGGCCGGCACCACAGACAAAGTTGAGATCGGTAAAGATCAATATTCGATATGACCCTCCGGGGTCAAGGAGACCCTTCCCAAAAACCTGTCGTGGAGGGTATCACAATAACTTATTTAAGGAAGTTAAAAACAAACTGTACCCAAAAAATATATTTCGTTCAAAATTGTCGCTTTTAATGGAATATTCTAAAAAATTGCGTTTAACATGAGTTTTTTTAGACTAAACTTAAGTTTTTAACACTTTTATTTACAAAAAATTAGGCTTTTTAAAAAATTGCAGAACCCTGAAGTTTAGAAAAAAAGTACAGAAAAAAACATCCCTTATTATTAAACTTTGACTTATAAATTAAAAGTCTTTAGGGAACACATTAGACACCACGATTTCTCAATTCTTTGACTTTATAAATGCGAACAAGCCAGTGTTCGGTTGTATAAGCTTCTTCCAGGACGTCCAACTCAAAATCTTTGTTTCCAATTTCAGCACCTCTGACACGATCGTAACCAGGTGGTTTGCCTAAAAGTAAGTTTAATTGAAGTAATTAATTATTTAATAAATTTTACCTCCTTCAGAATAAATTTGGCCAAAGCGATAATAGCACATTTTATACATCAAAGAATTGAGAAGAGTCTGAGATCCTTCTTTGTCGACTCTGAATTCTCCCGATGGTGAGTAATAGTCCGTTTCTTTGATATGCGCACCTTTTTCGGTAGAACCGCCAATACGTACCATCCACAAAAATTTATTGATATCTAAACAAAAATTATTTCGGTTTTTAATTTTGTTAATAATTTACCGTCTGACGAATAACCGACGACGCCACCAAATATAACGAGGACGTAGTCAACGTCGAGTTCTCGCATGATTTGATACGCTTGTTCTTCTGTGGAAGCCATCGCTTGTCCGACACGTGAAATGTGGGTGTTGTTCCAAGTATTGTTGTCTACGAGAATCGTCCGATTTGCCATCGCTGTTATTTGATAACCGTAATCCCACCAAGACATCACTTTCGCATTCTTAAAAACATTAACATTAGCAGACTTCTAGGGAGGGGGTCTTGAGTTGTTTTTGTGGCCAATAAACCAAGAAAAAGGCACAAAAATTTAGTGAAATAGGTATTTTTTCAACTGATAGACACTATAAAACCTTATCAAGGGTATTTCTGTGTCAAAAACAACAAAAATTTAGTGGACAGGACAAAAAACTGAGCAAAACACCCTAAAATCGCGTAAAACGGGTTTTAAGGCGCAAGGACTACGAACAAAAAGTGCAGTGAAATTGGGATTTCCCAACTGAAAAACCAAGAAAAATGGGCAAGGTTTTTTGAAAGACAAACCAAAAAAATCGCCAAAAATCCAGTTTAAAAAATCTTAACCCTTTCGAGACCGCGTCTGACGCCAGATTCTCTGCGCTACTGGCGCAGCACTTTTCCCCTCACTTCTCCCCGACCGCTCCCAGCGCCCAGCAAAGCACAGAAAGCGACGAGTGATGCGATCATCACGTAGTTCATTTCCTCCCCAACAGATTGCCAGTTTTTGCATGTCGCTAGCGCCACGGGAAGCGAAGGTGTTAAATTTTTTAGAGAGGCTTCCCGCTAGCGCCGCTGGGCAACTTAAGTCGCCAGCGGTCTCCAAACGAAAAACGTGAATGGCAAGTCGCCTGCGGTCTCGAAAGGGTTAAACACCCATTGCTTTGCTACCCAACTACCTCAAAATACTTACTTCATGAGTATTCATTCTGAGCCAATAATAAGCTTCTCGAAAATCGTCGAAAATTATTTGAGAGCCATCATGAGTACGAGCAGATAATACAATACTAGGTGAGCTGTACGCTTCGGAAGTAACCCACGTACAATGGAATGTATAAGTTAACAGTAAAAATGTCATCACAGCCACAAAAACTGTAGCAATCTATAAAAAATCTTAGAAAACCACAAACAAGCACATTGATTATTTTACCTGGCTTTTCATCACAAAATTGGACTCCATTTTGATTTTCTTCTTATCAACATTTTTTTCTGGATCAATCTGCTTCATGTACGTATGGAGCATGGAAGAAACGGCAATTCCGGACAGAATACACATGACTGGAGCCAATACAAGCATCAGACGTACCATAACACCCTGAAAATAATTTATAAAAGAAAATATAACAAAAAGAAATAACTTACAGCGAAATATATACTGGTGACGCCATACAAAACTAAGAATATGTTAGCATCTGATAAGTTGGCGAAACAAAAATATAATCCGGCAGGGAAAAGGAAGACTAGGATCTGAAGATCGAAATAAAATGATGACCAAGATGTAGGTTGATGCTCAGAAACAGAAGCGATGATCGGAATGTGATTCTTCGCATACGAAGGATCCAGCAAAGTATAAAATCTTCCGGTCCAGGGAGCGATTTTGCCTAAATTTTTAAAAAATAAAATACATTTTAGAAGCTCAAAATTTACCGGTGATAGTAAGAACAGTTCCGACGACAACTGATGCGGAGATGACGGCTAAGACCAACGATCTAAAAAGAACTTCAAAATCGGCTGACGTCAACTTCGAACGTAAATAATCAACAAAACTATGTATCTGGCAAAGCCCGAAAACTCCCAGAGCCTAAAAAATTTGTTTAATCATAGAACACTTGAGTAAACAATACATACCAGCATGTGTTCAGACGATTGCACAGGTTGAAATCCGACGAATGAAATCTGCATAGAAAGCATAGTTCCGATACAATACAGTATAGAATATGCCACATAAATTCGATGAGAAAAACGTCCGGTAATCATCAATGTTAAAACATGCATCGGAATAAGATTTATCAAAAAGACATATCCACCCCAAGATGAAACCATATAGAAGTAGGCAACAGCAGCCAAAGTGGACCACAGAATACTTCCAGTTTTAACCGCTTTGATCCACATGTAATAAGTCAAAAGCATGCAGAATATAGCAATAGCTTCATTATCGTACGATCCAGCAACAGAACGAGAAATATAACCAGGAACAATCGCTATCATTGCTGCAGCAACCAAACCTGATCCTGAATCCTAAAAAAAATTTATTTATAGTATGTTGGAATCCATAGCCATAATTCTTATCAAAAGCAAGTATGTTCTCCTGAAGCCCTTCTTAACCCTTTTGAGACCGCGTCTGATGCTCTGCGCTACTAGCGCAGCACTTTTTTCTCACTTCTCCCAGCGCCCAGCAAAGCACAGAAAGCGACGAGTGATGCGATCATCATGTAGTTCATTTCTTCCCCAACAGATGGCCAGTTTTTGCATGTCGCTAGCGCCACGGGAAGCGAAGGTATATCTTAGAGAGGCTTCCCGCAGTTCCCGCTGGGCAACTAAAGTCACCTGCGGTCTCCAAGCGACGTGGGGCATCGCAACTATAGTCGCCTGCGGTCTCGAAAGGGTTAAGAAGAAGGCCGAGTAGGCTTGAAGGAGGCAAGCGAAGGATAGACTTTCAGGGACAGCCAAGGAGTATGATGTCGTACAGCATAGAAGAAATAGGAACCACACAAGCAGAGAACTAGCTTGCTGACTACAGCTCAACCTAAACTGAACTGCATAAGACTTAAAAGCCTTGGCTGTCCCCCCAACGTCTTACAACGCCCATTCACCACCAGCCTCTAACCTTCTCGTTCTTCTGTATCTTCCTGTAGGAGATCGTACTAAGTTTTTGATAAGAATATTTGATTTTAACAAAACATAAAAACAGAAGATACATTAAAGATGTTTACCTTTAACTCTTTAGTAAGTAAATATGTGATAATAGTGGTCAAACTGGAGAAAAAAGGAGCCAAAAAGACGCAAACGTTTCTTATATCGATTGTGATGTTAATGAACCTCATGACATGATAGAGAACAGCAGAAGTGACCATCAATCCAGGATAGATTGTTCCTAATATAATAATTAAATTTGTTCAAAAATAAATAATAAAATACCTCCGATGATCCTTCCCAAAGGATACCATGCTCGGTCATCGAACCAATTGTGAAATTGGTAAAAACCTTCTTCTGCTAAAAACCTTGTCGTACGATAGTTGAAATAAGGATCGAATTCATGAATAACGCTTTCAAATCGCAAAACAGAAAATAATCTTGTTGCAAAAGCTAGAGATAGAATTAGATAAATAATTTATACTATGGGATACGTACAAAGAATAGCAGTTATAGACAAAATAGAGAGCTTAAGAAGTGTCTCCTGTTTCTCAGGGGACATCCTGAGACCTCTCGACTTCATTAGCATTTTGAAATTATCTTCCTGAAAATATATATTATGAAGTTCGGAATGTAAATATTTTATTACCGGAGATATATTAGAAGGAAAGAAGTCGCCCCGGTGTTAATGAACTGCTTGAATTTTGAGCACTATATAGGAAAAATGATAACAAACATTGCCGGTAAAAGAGGATTGACACGCGTATCGTGTACAAGCCCTGTTGGTGAACGACCCCCACCCCTTACACGTTGCAACCTGGAAGTCAGGCTCTCCAACCCGAATGAAACGGGACATTTTGTGCGTAGATTTCTCACTTTTTGACAGCGCCAAAATTTTGGTGCCATCGACGTAACGCACAAAAACAGGTGTTTGGTTGGTGCCCATGTTGTTATGCGATTGAGTTGGTGAAGCAGTGAGGAACAAGGGTTTCATAAAGCGCTTTTTATAGGTTTTTATCAAATATCTCGAAAACTATGAGGTTTAGAGCAAAAACTATTTTGTACAAAAATAATCTTCGTTAGATTTTCTACAAAAGATATTTAGCTAATAACCATTCTAAAGGGAGCGGTTTTGGAGTTGCGAACCATCAAAAAACGTTTTTGTTCTTTTGACAATTTATACATCAAATAACTCGAAAACCACTGGCCCTGGCGAGATAAAGACTAAGCAAAAAATTGATCTTTATACGATTTCCTATAGAAAATGACTTATATTTTTTTCGTAGAACAAATATTTTAGGAGATACAGTATAAAATCAACAAAATCCGATGTTAAAGAAATGTTCCTTGTTATTGTTTTATTTGTAATCAACTTGGTAAAATCTTTAAATCTTCTTAGCTAAAAAAATGTATAAGTCATTTTCTGCTGGAAATTGCATACGAATTATTTTTTTACGTAGTCTTCATCTCGCTGGGACCGGTGATTTTCATGTTATTTGACGCATGTTGTCAGAAGAACAAACACTTTTTTTTGACAGTTCATAACTCTGAATCTGTTCACTTTAGCATGGTTTTTAGCTAAATACTTTTTGTTGGAAATTTAATGAAGATTATTTTTGTACTAAATATTTTTTGCACTAAACCTCATAGTTTTCGAGATATTCGATAAAAACCGACAGAAACTCCTTTTTGACAGCCCACTCAAATCAGTGTGATTTGCCACTACAGGCTTTGGCATAGTCAAAAAACGTTTCCCATGAAATTTTTGGCTAATTTTTCGCTCATTAGTGCTGATGTCAACCAAAATAGAAACACCGGAAAATGAACAAAAGAGACAAGAATATTTTGACTAAATTTTATTTAAAAACTGACAAATTTTTAGGTAACACCGAAATTCCATGTTTCTTTAGCAACTTTAGATAGAAAACCATTATAAAAATCTAAAGCCGAGAGGTTCTTCCCAGCAATTTTTAATGACTTAACAATAATAAAATTTCCGTCAGCACATTTGACCTTTAAACTCTTGGTTTCTTTGCAGTAATCAAATTTCCCAGCATCAGGTCTATTTTGAAAAGATTTTTTATTATCTGAACCTTCATTTAAAAAATCCAAAGCGCTTTTCCTCAACGCCTTTTCATCTAAAGATGTTTCATCGGTTCTTTTCATTTCTCTGTCTTTCTCGACGGAAGTCAGTTTCAATTTATTATTCCGCCAAGTTGTTTTCAAAGGGAAAATCTTCCCCAAAGCTCGATGAAGATCGTAGACATTTTTCGCTGTTAATTCATCCCATTTTACTATCGACAACGATGAATCAATTTTGGGCGCTGGAATAAAAATGAGTTACATCAAACTTTGACTGTAATAATCACCAAATGTGACTCCTTCAGCAGGTTGAGGTGTTGACATTTGAACACAACGTGGAAGATCCCTGATCACCTCCATTAATAGTTGGCCACCATGAAATGCTAAACGGTTTTCCAGCTCCTCTGAAGTTTCATCAGGACCGATCGAAACTCTATATTGTCTTACTATATCGCCAATGTCAAATCTTCAACAAAAATATTATATAAAACAGGGATTTTTTACTTTTGAGGAAGAAAATTTACTTATGAGGTCGTATCTTCATTACTGTGACACCAGTTTCAACATCTCCATTCATGATAGCATGAATAATCGGTGCTGCACCTCTCCATCTAGGTAAAATACTAGCATGGACATTAATGCATCCTCTAAAAATAATTTTAAAGAAAATTAAAAATTACAATAACAATTTACAATGGAAAAGAATCAATGACATCTTTAGGGATGAGGTGTCCAAAAGAAACGACCATTCCGATATCGTAATCGTCGATATTATTTGGATCAACAGGCCATTGGTGACATTTTAACTTTTCATCCTTCCCAAACTTCTCGACCAATGAGCCATCTTTGCTGACAATTCCCAGCTCGCTGATGAGCGTCCCAGTCCGGCTAAAAAAATCAGGATCAGAACGACGTATTTATAAAAACTCACTATTTGGCGCAAAGAGGTTTCAAACTAGCCAATGCAAAATTGTCAGTCCCAAAAAATAGAATCTTCCATGGTGGGCTAAGTGATTTCGTTGAGCATTTTTTCAAATAAACCGATGATTTGTAAAAATTTCTAAACGTATTAAACGACTTATACATCAGGAGTTATAAGAAGCACTTCCATCACCAGAATAGCTATTCAATTAAAAATATTTCCATGATAGCCGGCCAAAAAATGGGAAAATAAGGCAGTAAAAACAATACAAGGAGGATATAACACTGTTCATACTTCATATGCTTGCTTCAATGGTTGGTACAGCGGACGTATAACCAATCTTATCTAGTTGACTCGTTTGACTTTTAAGTTTGTTATCATGTAAAGAAGGATTTTTACTGAAGTTCTTAAATATTGAAAAGTTTTAAGGATTCCTTTAGTTCTTCATACTTGGAAGAAGTTCTGCTGGACACCTTGATGCTGAAGACTTCAAAGAGGAAAAAGTAGTTTGTAAAAAATGGAATATTCTGAGGAAGAACTTGAAGAGAGGATGATAAAATTTCAGAGTGGTGTTCATTTTTTGCTTGACCCCTTAGAAATCGATGAGCCTTTTGAAACGAAGGTTCAGGAAGAGTTTCATCAAAATTCACCAGAATACATCGTAAAACGACGGATAAAACTGTCAAATAACGAAAGGTCGTTCGAATGTGCTATTTGTTGGAAAAGATTCAACTTTTCGAGCCATTTACGAAGGCATATACAGTCACACTCATTGGAGAAGCTGTTCCTTTGTGAAATATGCAATAAGAAGTTTATTTCTTTACATAGTCTTAAGGGACATCAAAAAAACCATTTTCGACCGGAAACATTTACATGTGAAGTCTGCAAAAAAAAGTTCTCCCATTCTGGATCTTTGAAAATCCATGCGAAAATCCACACAGGGGAAAATATCTATCGGTGTGAAACTTGTAATAAAATTTTCTACCATCCTAGTGGTCTGAGAAGACATAATAAGACAAAGCATAAAGAAAAAACAGTTCCTACTAAACTTAAAGTATTATGAAGCTGGAGTACTTTGCACTGCCGTGCTAATGGAACATGAAGTTCTGCAGCCAGATGTTTGGAAAGCCCTAGCAGCGATGATGTCTGCATGATGTCTTTCTCCTCCCTACCAAAAGCTGTTGGCGATTGTTGTATTAAAATTGTAATAAATCTTGTTTATTTTTGAAATTTATTTTTATTCTCCTAACTGCGTTTTCAGTGGTCGATTTTGACAAAAATAGCGGGGGGGGGGGGGGATAAGGCGAAATAATTGGCGATGACATCTCGTGATGCAGAATGCGAAAAACGCTAAAATTTGACAAGTTGTCAAAAATAGTCAAATCAACTTGAAATTTTGCGTAGATTCAGAATCTGAAATAAAAAACAGGGGTTCTCGTTTGAAATAATGAAGTTAAGTTCTGTTGAGGGCACCCTGTTTATCCAAACGTATCAAAATTGAAGAAAAAGCGTGGAGTCTAACTTTTTAATTTTTTATAAACTTTAGGCACTGGAAAAAAACCGCTTTTGGACGTACATAATATTTAAACTATGTTTACTCAGCCGTTAAAGTTTTTAAGATGTCAAGGGACCCAAAATAACGGTCAGAGGATACGAACATTATGTTTAAAACTGTCATCAAATCTTCTGGGATGGAAAAATAATCGTGAACTCCTCGCTAGCGGGGAGAAGACTAGAGTTTAACGCCGTTTTAAATATAATGTATGATTTCCGTTGGAAATTTTTAAATTGTATTCAAAACAATCTATTCTTGGTGGAAATTTTTAATTTTTCAAAGTAAAAAATTGGAAATTGCCTAAAATGTTGCGAAGGCAGCAAAGATGACAGAAGGGTCTCAGAGGACGTGAGGCCTAATCCACTTGGAGAAAACGTCTAGACATGGGAAAAAATTTACTTAAAGACCGGAAGAAAAGTCCTAGTTTGGAGTTGTCTTCGATGGGAACTTCCTCAAAATTCGGCAACGCAACAGTTTTTCATTTCAATATAGAAAATAGGTAGAAAGTACTGGTTTGAAGAGCTTCCAACGAAAACTTCCTTAAAGAGAAGTAACAATACAGAAGGGGGAAGTATAATGGAGGGACGTACAACGGAGGGGGAAGTATAACAGGGAAGTATAACGAAGGGGAAGTATAATAGAGAGGGAAGTATAACAGAGAGGAAGTATAACGAAGGGGGAAGTATAACGAAGGGGAAGTATAAGGGAGGGGAAGTACAACGGAGAGGCAAGTATTTTTTCGAAAATTTTTCCAAGTTTTCATTTTTTTTTTTCGAAAAATTTTCCAAGTTTTTTTCAAGAAATTTTAATTTTCCGATTTTTTTTCCCAAAAAATGTGTGTTTTAAATTTGCACTTTTTTTTTAAAAAATTTTTTAAGTTCTTTTTTTCGAAAATTTTTTTAAGTGTCAAGTTAGAAATAATGGGCTCATTCGCCTACGGATGTGCCTCTCTGGATAGAGGTACGAAATTTCTCCCTACTAAAAAAAAAATAATAATTAAAAAGTGGCAATTTTTGTACACCAAAAATTCGTAAAAAATATAAGGAGTAATTGGTGAAAATTTGGTGAAAATCGGATTAACGGCCGCAGCGAATTTTTTAAAACAGTCATATCTCCGCCATTATTTCGAAATTCAAAAATCCCAGACGATAATTTCTTGTTCGATTATTCAGGTTGTGTGAAAATTTGGTGAAAATCGGTTGGAAACTGTGGCCATAAAGTGTTCCGGAAAAAATGCTACGGCCGGCCGGCACCAAAGACAAAGTTGAGATCGGTAAAGATCAATGATTTGACCCTCGGGTCTGGAAGACCTTTCCCCAAAAACCCGACGTCGAGGGTATCACAATAACTTTTTAAGGAAGTAAAAAATGAAAGTCTTCTGGCAGCCAGGACACGCGAGGAAGAGGTGAATAGCCCAAAACCCCTACTATCGAATCAAAGAAATTTGGTTATAATTGGATGAAAAATGCGACCGTCGGCCGGCACCATAGACAAGCTCATGATTGGTTAAGATTATTTTTCCTCTACGGGGTTTGGAAGAACTTTTTCTAGAGACGTCACAAGGAGGGTGTCACAATCTTTGAGGAAATTGAAAAGATAATTTATTGCATATTTGCATGTTGTATGAATATTTTGAGTTTTACAGAAATAAACTTCGTTTTTATAGGAAGTCATAAAAGGACGTTATAACCATTCGGAAATGAACTTGCAAAAACGGACGCATCATTTTAAATTAAACCCAACTGAGCATGAACTGAACACCCATTTTTCAAAATTATACACATCTAAAGACGATAACTGTCCGAATAGAGCGAATCCATGATTTTGACTTCGACGTAGTGGGAGGAAAGTTAATAAAATGGAAAAGCCAACGTAATGTCCTCACACTCTCACAAGACAACCGTCATGCTTCTCTACATTTGCGCATTTTTAGCCGTGACCGCTCTCAGCCACGGTTTAACCGGAGAATCTTTCGGTGAGTGTCTTACTTTTGTCATTTATAAACTTAAAAGCTACCAATATATAGCAATAGTCTAAGCATGATGGGGAAAAAGACATATTTTGTGTCCTCCATGTCTTTGGGGACTTCTGTGAAAGGGCTAAAAAATCTATGATACTTCGTTGTAATGGTGCTGCTGTTAAACATCTTTTTAGTCATCCTTTTTATATTATTTTGTTGTTAAACAGAATTAGGTAATAAGTATGTATTTCAAAGAGAAGATAGAACGTGGGATCTTGATAGCAAGAAAGGTTTTATGTTTTCCAAAAAGCTATTACTGAAGTTGAAATTAAAAAAATTACCTAACATTTGTCTTTCTTTGTTACGAGTCATCTTCTAAAGCTTAATGCATTTCTTCCTCTTCATAAAAAGTCGCAATCGTCAAACTGAGGAAAGAGTGGTAGGGGATATTATGAAATTAAAATACGTGCACGTTATCTTGCTTTACGCTTCCATGGTCTTAAGGGAAAAGGAAAATGTCATAATGACATGTTGCAATTTTTGACAGCTTCCAAATATTTTTTCAGCCGCTTATACTGGAACGTGTCAAAGAAATTCACCAGAGATCAACAAATGCCTTAAGAACGCGTTGCAGAATTTGATCATTGATTTAAGCAAAGGTAAAGCTTTTTTTGAGGTTCAATTTTTAATCTTTTTGGTGTAGATGATGTGCCTGAAGAAGATCGTTTGGATCCGTGGGTTATGCCAGAGATTCCTCTCAGTTTCGGAACTGCTGCAGAAAGAATGGGTGTGACTATCGGAAGCGAAACCCTCACAGGTCTTTCGCAAACCCAAATCAAAGGCGTCAGGTGAATCCCTCCCCAAATTTAGCCCAGACTTAACTTTTTTTCTTCAGAGCAAACTTTAAAAACAGCAATAAATTAAGACTTGAAGTCGATATTTATAATAAACGTCTCAATCTGGAAGGAAATTACACAGCGCAGTTGATCGGTCCTGAAAATACACCTGCGGTTTCGGAAGGAGACTTTAACGTAACCATAAGTACGTTTTGTCCTTCCTATAATCCCACCAATCTAATAATATGTCATTTATTCGAGTTTCAATGACGTCACGGTTCGAATGCAACCGACTTTAATGAACGCAGCCATGAAGAACTTGGACATAATTTTAAACTTTTTTTTCAGCCGGATTAAAGGGGACTTTGATTTTAAAAGGACACACGCTTGAAAAAGAAGGCACTGAATATTTAGTCATAGACAGAGCGGCTGTAAGGCCCCAAATATCCGACCTTCACATCGACATCATCAACGAAAACGACCCATTCCCAGAACTAAGTAAGGATTAAAAACAAACTCTTCCATTTCTATCTTTTTCTTCAGCTTCTATTGTGACCTCTATGGTGAATCAATACTGGAGGCTCGTTTATGCAGAAGCTATTCAGTTTATTGAAGAAGGACTTGACGGTATCATAAGATCGTATGTCCAAGAAACAATCGGCGATGTTCCTTTTGACAAAATAATTCCGGAATAAAAAATTGTGATATATGTATACAAGATCCTTTTAGGTGAAATTAAAATTTAATTTGTGAAATAAATAGTTATCCCATAAATCCTTGAAAAATTCATTTGAAACAGAGGAACCGCAGAAATTCAAAAGGACCTCCTCGACTTCTGAGGGATTCAACCCATAGTGCAGGAAGAAAGTCTTCAATCTACTAACTGAGGCGAGCAAAAAGACTCTTTCTCATTAAAAGTAAAAATGGGTCTGTTTCTGAGTGGATGGCTGCTAGTGGTTATTCTGGACACATAAGTGTATAAGGTTGTCGGGAATGCAAGGGATGTAGATGCCAGCCGGAAAACTATGAAGTCTCCAACTATGGAATATTTTTTTGGTTTAAGGGAGAAGAGGGTAACACTGTAAGTGTCTCCATAAGGTGCTTCCTCTCTGCTGGCACTTCTCAAATTCCAGCCCTCTTTCGCCACTCACGCGCCTTCACCGAGAGAACAGACCTGACTACCCTCAGTTACCGGTCTCTATCCGAAGAGTGCCCTCACCCCCTCTCACATAAGCTGTACCCTTCTACACTTTTCGCCTTCACCTTCTTCACTTCTACACACAGCGAAAGGATTCACCTTAAGAAGACACTTACAGTGTTACCCTCTTCTCCCTTAAACCAAAAAAATATTCCAATCCCCGACAAGGTTATTCGCAGTCCTGGAAATGTGACATTAGTGTTCAGGGTCAATAGGGGTCATTTCCGACCCCTCACGAGATTGTTCAGCCTCCTCATTTCCCTAAGTCCTCCACCAAGTTGGCTTAGGATGCAAAAAAAGTCTAATATTGAAAAAAAAAATTGTTTTAATTTTTAACTTATTGTTTCCATTAACATTTTATGAATATGAGAAAGACTTAAAATTAGTTGAGCTTATTTAGGAATGAGTTGGTCGAAGGGAATTTTGAGGGCGGCAAGGTTGATCCTTGGCGTCATAACTTGTTGAAGTTTTCCTCCGCGTACGGAAGAAGCTCTTCATACATCACTCTCCAAAATTGGTTCATAAGACCAAGGAAGAGTTCATCTAAAAAAGAGAATTACCTAAAAAAAATTTTCACATAAAAACTTACGAAGTTCAGGATATTTATTGCTGTCGTTGGTCATGTGGATTTTGGCATCACCGACAACGGGTCTCATGGTCGCACGGTCGACTTGCAAATATTCTTGTCCGTCAGCCTTTTTGATTAAATGTCCGTTAAGTTTAAACGTGCCGGTTACATTGCCTAAAGATTTTCATAACTTTCTATTTATTTATAATAAAAATAAAATACTTAAGCTAACGTTGAATTTCCCACTGGCGATGACGGGAACGTCTGAGATGACACCTTCCGCCTTGTAGTTTCCTTCAATATAAATTTTTTTGTTCGAAAAGTCGATTTCCATGGAAATTTTTTTGGGGTTGTCGAAGCTCGATCTAATGGATGGTGAAATTGAATTCTTAAAATCTATCAAAAATTACCTGACTTTGTGAAATTGAAGCCTGGAAAATCCATAGGTGTCAGAATCGGTTGATTGCATGCTCACTTTGATTGGAGTTCCAGCTCCGTAGTTCATGTCCACTTTTTCGATCCTCCATGGATCAAGAGGAGGAAGATCCAACTCACGGATTCCATCTGAAAATGAATGGAAATTGTGAATCTATCGTTTTTTTCATCGCCTAACGGGTGCCGAAAAATTTGGTTCTCTCAAACTTCAATAAAATCTAAGTTTGTTTATCGTCCCAATTTCGGCACCACGGGAGACATAGAACTTCTTTTGTTCTCCAAGTTAAGCATCCGCTATTCAAATAATATGCACAGCATGAAGTTGATAGCTTTCATAACAGACAATTACATCCTTTTCAATTTTAATAGTCAAAATGTCAAATCGCGATTAAGCAGGTCGAATACAAAATTAGTTGCATAAAGTCTTATGCAAGAACAAGTTTTAAAATCAAAATATTAAAAATTGCAGCGTTCAAGCGTAATAATAGGCTTGTATTGATGGTGGGGGGGGGGGGGGAATCGTACAATTTTTTGGTATCGTACAAAATTTCGTCCACAAACCTTCTTTACTTCTTTATCATTATCACTAACCAATTTTTACAAAATTTTGTCTAAAAACCGAGATAAACTACCGAAAAACCTGTAAAATGTGGTTCTTTATCAAAGAAAAAAAAAAGTGGGGGGGGGGGGTGGCAAACAAAAATCGTAAAAATTTTTTGGTTAAAAATACTGTTTATATCAAAATTTCGTCCACAAACCTTCTTTACTTCTTTATCACTAACTAAATTTTCCAAAATTTTGTCTAAAAACCAAGATAAACTACCGAAAAACCTGTAAAATGTGGCTTCTTTATAAAAAAAAAAAGGGGGGGGGGGGGCAAACAAAAATCGTACAATTTTTTGGTTAAAACAACTGTTTATATCAAAATTTCGTCCACAAACCTTCTTTACTTCTTTATCACTAACTAAATTTTGTCTAAAAACCGAGATAAACTACCGAAAAACCTGTAAAATGTGGCTTCTTTATAAAAAAAAAGGAGGGGGGGGGGGCAAAAAAATCGTACAATTTTTTGGTTAAAAAAACTGTTTATATCAAAATTTCGTCCACAAACCTTCTTTACTTCTTTATCACTTACTAAATTTTCCAAAATTTTGTCTAAAAACCGAGATAAACTACCGAAAAACCTATAAAATGTGGCTTCTTTATCAAAAAAGAGGGGGGGGGGGGAATCGTAGAACTTTTTGGTTAAAAAAATGTTTATATCAAAATTTCGTCCACAAACCTTCTTTACTTCTTTATCACTTACTAAATTTTCCAAAAATTGTCTAAAAACCGAGATAAACTACTGAAAAACCTGTAAAAATGTGGCATCTTTATCAAAAAGCCAAGGGAAACCACAAAAAGTAGGGTTTTCTCAGGACCAAGGTAGAAAAAGAGAAAGTCTTTCGCCCAGCCAGACCACTCAAAGTGGGCATGATTAACGTAAGTTTCTCCCTACTATCATAAAACAATTTTTGTTACAATAAATTCACCGAAAATCGTGTGTTCAGGAAAAACTGGCGACGGACGGACGGCACCATAGACGACCTCATGATCTCTAATCAGTTTTATTCTTCAGGGTCTGAAAGACATAGATGGACCTGAAGGGACAAGAACTTCTCTTTGAGGAAGTTAAAAGTGAGCATATTCATAAATATGAATACACCATGAAATTCTCAGGGTCGGACTGCCCTAGATTCCTCCTGCTTTGCCCTATACCAAAATGTTATTGAGGAAAAAACCAATCTAATCATTTTTATCTAATAAAAAAGCCAGAAAATTTAAAATGTGGGTTGGATTGCGCAAAGATTTAAAACTTGGTTGTTGGTATTCAAGTCATTCAAGTTTCGAAACTCGTTTTCGAAACCAGATGCAGAAGGCATCCTTCGGACAATAAAAATATTTACGAAGACAAAAATAATTTTCCATTCTCTATGTAATTATTTATTATTAGCGCGCATCTTTTCACACGTCCCCGTCTTAATTCTTGTAAATTATTCTTCAAATCTTGATTTCCTTGAGCTTTCGTCCTTCAAAATGTTGATCCTTCGATTCTTAAAAATAATGAGAGGGTTTAAATAGGGGGGAGGGGGTTATCAACTTACATAGAGGCTATGAACTAGTTTTAAAAGAAATCTGAAGACAAAAAAAAAGTGCTTGCAACCTAAAATTTATGTCACCGCCGAGAAAGTAGCTAAAGACGACTTTTAAAAGTGCATAAGTTGGTACTTTGGCAAGGAAAGCCTTTTTGAGATTGAAATGCATTTTAACTGACCTCTGCTTATTTTTTGGATGAGAGTCTGAAGAGAATTCTTCAAACAGTCGTCGACGTCCGGCTGTGATCTCCTACATACCGTAGCGTACGTCGCTGAAAATAAATTAAAATAAATATTTCTAGAAAAAAAAAGGTTTTTCCTTACGGACTACGACGCCATCCTTGATGACGGCTGCTTGAGAGCAAACAGCCAATGCGATAAAAAATAGAGAAAGTCTTAAGGCCATCGTGGACGCTGGTCGACTAAACAAGTAATGGTCCTTCCCCAAAGAAGTCTCTACTTTATATACTTCCCCCACTTAATTATACCCTTGCCCTGCTTTTATTTTTGATTAGTAAAAAAAATAGAATCGATAAAATAATCACAAGTTCAAATAAACAATATATTTTTTAAATCTAACATTTTAGATTTTCTCAGTTCTTTGAAAGAGAAACCCCATTTTCACGTGATTTTTGGAATTTTCTCAGTTTTTTGAAAGAGAAACCCATTTTCACGTGATTTTTGGGATTTTCTCAGTTTTTTGAAAGAAAAACCCCATTTTCACGTGATTTTTGAAATGTTTCTCAGTTTTTTGAAGAGAAACCCAATTTTCACGTGATTTTTGAGATTTTTCTCAGTTTTTTGAAAGAGAAACCCCATTTTCACATGATTTTGGGATTTTTCTCAGTTTTTTGAAAAAGAAACCCCATTTTCACGTAAAATTTTGGGATTTTTCTCAGTTTTTGAAAGAGAAACCCCATTTTACGTGATTTTTGGGATTTTTCTCAGTTTTTTGAAAGAGAAACCCCATTTTGACGTGATTTTGGGATTTTTCTCAGTTTTTTTTTAAAGAAAACCCCATTTTACGTGATTTTTGGGATTTTTCTCAGTTTTTGAAAGAGAAAACCCCATTTTCACGTGATTTTTGGAATTTTTCTCATTTTTTTTAAGAAAAACCCCATTTTCACGTGATTTTTGGGAGTTTTCTTTCGGTTTTTGTTTACAGATAGGCAACTAAAGTCAACAACTATTTTTTTTTTACCCAAAATTAATATTTTTACGTCTTTTTCAGTGTTTTAAAAATAATTTATTTAAAAAGTGCATTTCATGAAGTTTTAGAAGCTTTAACTATTTTTTAAGGGGAAGACAAAGATGGCCAAACAGGACAAAACGCTCTTGACGGGAGTAGTCCGGTTAGAAAGTTGACAATCGTCTCCTATCAAGGAATACTTTTCTAGCGCAATAAACCGTCCTTAAATAATTTTTAAAAAATAAACAAGAATCTTTCATCGATATCAGAAGTGGGATAAATAATATCAAAAGTGGGGTCAACGATATCAGAAGTGGGATAAGACACTCTAGCAGTCATTTTATTCGATTTTATCAATTAAAATTAAAGTTGAAGAGTTTTGAGCTTAATTTATTTTACTCGTTTCCCTCCCAAAGTGTGTTTACCGTTCTGTTTTCAACGCTACGAAGGCTCGAGAGTTACTGCAACCTTTTGATTCATTGAAATGTTCTTATTGAAAGTAAAATGGTATTCTTTCCTTATTGCTGGCTTTCATTCTGGTTTTCACTCAAGACCAGCTGGAGTTCATAGAGGGGGCCTATAAAGCTCAAGTTCAAGTTTAAAAATATCCAAAGCTCTTTACCTCCGAGATGAAAAGCATCTTTACTTTTTTTCGTTTTTAAGTTTTTACTCAAAATAAGTAAGTTTTAATTCTCTTTTTTGCTTTATGTTTTGTATTTTTAGGTGCCGAGGAGTTCACTCCGTGTATAAGGGACGACGAACTTGATGAAGTCTTAAGACGGTTTTACAGAAACTGGCGGGAAAAATTCTGATGGTAAAAAAAGAAAGAAGATTTAGGCCCGTATTTATAAATGATCCTCAAGGAACCTTTTCTCAAGGTTTCCTCGATTTGGTACTTATGAGCCTCCCTTGAATTGACCTATTTTTTCTCCGAATAAAAGGAATACTTCCGAAATCCCTGCGATGTTGAAGGTAGCAATTGAGAGGTTAGTGAAAATCAAGTGCTATCATCAGCCAATCAGATACCTCCGTTTGAGGGTTCTTACCTCAATAGCTACCTACCTTATAAAAATGGAGGAAATCGGAAGGATTCCTTTTTATTTAAGGAGAATAACTTCAAGGGAGGTATAAATAATGTCAAGGAAGGATTTTCAAGGATGGTTTTTAGGTGGCATACGGGAATTAGGATTAGAACTCGATCCTTAGAAATCCCAGGAATGGTTTTAATTACGACTCCCTTTCTGATATCGGCGGTCAAATGACTATCGACGATACAGTCGCCAAAGGGCTTTCAAACATAACTATAAACAAAGTCAGGTTGGTTAATTTATGATAAAAACATGAAATTAAAGTTAGCTTTCAGATCGATCATAGACAAAAATTTATTTTCAATGGATGTCCAATTTGTGATTCCCAGAATCGTTCTAAGCGGTAACTTCTTCA